>MJUU01027518.1:0-10193 GCA_002080025.1 Modiolus philippinarum
TCTTTATGTTTTTCCTTTTTAGATAAGCACATTTTCAAACAACGTCGTTTTATAAAACTGTGTCTTTAACTCTTGACACCTATTATATGTACCAGATAATTCTAAAAATAACGTTATACTCAACATTCAAAAATCCCGCTTGAATCTTGTGACGTCATAAAAGGGGACATAACTCCCGTAAGTAAACAAAAGTGGGGAAGGTCAAATTTCAGATCAACGATTTCAGAGTATAAGTAGACACAAATGAAAAGCCACAGTCAGCCAAGTAAATAATTGTGCAATGTATTATGTTTTGAATTATTTAGTGTCAACAGAAATCCAGCGTATATGCTTAGCAGTACAAAACATGATGTCCAATGTCAAAATGAGCAACTGCCCGTTCGTGTTGGCAGGGTGAGAAAACAAATCAAACACGGGTATGTGTGCGAGACAAGGTAAATCTCACACACCCTCGGGCAAGATTAGGTAGTCTCTGACTCGGCAAAGCCTCGTCAGAGACAACCTTAATCTTGCCCTTGGGTGTGTGAGATTTCCTTGTCTCGCACACCCACCCGTGTTAGATTCATATTTTCTCACCCTACCTGTAGTGCTTTCTATGTAACTAAAACCTGGGTGAGATTTTTCTGTCTCACCCGTGGGTGAGACGAGCTACACGCACATTTTCCCGCCAAATTATGGTGATCATCGTTCTATATGGATTTAAGTTTGTCGGTTATTCGAACATTATTAAAGTCATAATTATTGCTACACTGATGTGTTTTGTGCTGATAATGTTTCAGTCTGTGGTGTGATTTTACGGAAAGCTAAAAGCTTAAATTGCCTTTTAAAAATTCCGTCTTCAAATGTTATGACGTTCCAAAGAAAGGGACGTAACTCCCGAATGTAAACAAACGACATGAAGGTGAACTTTAAATTTTCTGACATAAACGAGAAATTACAGCGTAAAAAACAATAAACAAAACTGGGAGGACAAGCTTAGAAAATGATTGTGTAATGTGTTATGATTTGAATTATTTGAATGCAACAGTATCGCGTTATTACGCCTGGTCACGAATGACGTTATGTCCAATGTCAAGTCATTTGTTGGTAGGGTGAGAAAAAGAATCAAACACGGGTTGGTGTGTAAGACAAAGTAATCTGAGACACCCGCGGGCAAGATTAGGCAGTCTCTGACTCGGCAAAGCCTCGTCAGAGACATCCTTAATCTTGCCCTTGGGTGTCTGAGATTTCTTTGTCTCGCACACCCACCCGTGTAAGATTCTTAAATAGTCTCACCCGTGGGTGAGACAAGCTACAAGCACATTTCCACGCCAAATTATGGTGATCATCGTTCAATATGAATTTAAGTTTGTCGGTTATTCGAACATAATTAAAGTCATAATTATAGCTACACTGATGTGTTTTGTGCTAATAATGTTTCAGTCTGTAGTGTGATTTTACGGAAAGCTTAAAGCTAAAATTGCCTTTTAAAAATCCCGCGAACAAATGTTATGACGTTGCAAAGAAAGGGACGTAACTCCCGAATGTAAACAAACTTCAGATTTTCTGACAAATATGAGAAATTACAGCGTAAAAATACAATAAACAAAACTGGGATGACAAGACTACAAAATGATTGTGTAATGTGTTATGATTTGAATTTTTGAATGTAACAGTATCGCGTTATATATTACGCCTGGTTACGAATGACGTTACGTCCAATGTCAACAAGTCATTCGTGTTGGTAGGGTGAGAAAAAGAATCAAACACGGGTTGGTGTGCAAAACAAAGAAATCTCAGACACCCGCGGGTAAGATTAGGCAGTCTCTGACTCGGCATAGCCTCGTCAGAGACATCCTTAACTACTACAGTGCCACGGTGAAAACGTCATGATATTCCGTTCAGTGCCGAGGTATGGTTTTCTCAGCGATCACAGAGTATACTATGACGTTACAATAGAGAAACGTGTGCGGTGCTGTTGTTCTACGCCGGAAAAGAGCGGGAAAAGTACAATCTATCCTACGGCAAAATGCGTATTACTAAGCCATTTTTAACAGATTCTCGTGAAATAAAAACCATAAGAAGCACAAATAATTTATGTACGTACATGTACATACACGTATGATTGTTTATAAATACGTGTATATTTGTTTATTTTATATTTTATTGCTTCAAGAAACATTCAATTATATACAGATGTATTTTTACTCATAAGTATGACACAACGAAATTGCTTTGTGTCAGTTTTTTAATCACATATCAGTTAGTAAACTAAGTAGGGAAAACTTTATTCTGGCAAGTACAACACATATAAATTGAAACCAACAAAAAACTTCAAAAATCAAATTTAATTCGCACAATATGGTTATATGAAATATAACATAAACGTTGCTGTATCTTACGTTTGAGTATATTGGAAAATGATGCATAAAATATTTGTTTTTTTTTTTCTCAAGCGTATTTCACTGTTTTTACGTTTGTATACTCCACTTCGAAAGGTTATTCTAATCATAAAAATAAAGCAAAATAATTTAATTGTCAAAAAAAAACCAAACAAACAAAAAACATGACTTAGGCGCGATTGATACAACTTATATCCTTTACTTCTTTAATAAGATTACTTTGGACCACAGTGGTCGTTGTGTTTGTTCTATAGTTTCACCATACTCATACATGAAAACATAAATTGTGTATACTATGAATATTCACTATAATCCAAATCACTGTATCTGATTTTATATTGATTGTTCAGCTCCTTCTGTGGCGTCTTGATTGACAATATTTTTGTGTGTGTGTTTTTTTGTTTTTGTTTTTTGTTTTGGTTTGTTTACATGCCTTTCCGAGTACACGGTGCATCACCTAAACGGTTGCTATCGGTTTTTTTTTTGTGCGTCCCTGGATGCTATGGGTATTATTTACGGTTGCTATACGTTCAAAGTAGCATGTTTGACGATGGAGGGTGACTGTAAAATTAATTGTACAGTAACAAAAACTAGTAAGTAGCTGTCAACAAATGGTGCACGGAATGAACGATAAATTAAAGTTATCGACCATGAATTCAAATTTTGTCAAGCAACCATTACAGGAGTGTATTTAATGAATCATTCAAAGGATTGATATCTACAAATTATTGTAAATAACTTTATTTTCTATTCTCGCCCTTTGTGCAGACCTTTAACATAAAAATATTATACCCTCAAAATTTATTTTTCTTCAGGAATGTTAAATAAACAAATATCGTTCAATTAAAGATAGTTTTCATAAAAATCCAGATCATTTACGTTTTTTCCAAGGCTACGGCTGCTATAGGAATCGTTTGTAAAATGGCACCGGCTATTACCAGACTAAAATGCACCGGATGCTATATGATTTTATTTTCTTTTTTAAGCAAAAAAGAGAAAATTAAAGACAAGCCTATGGCTAAATGCCCCTAAAAGGAGAAGAAAAGAGCCAAAATCATCTGATTATCTGATAACGACACCAATTTCCACTGGCTATGAAGAACCAAAGTCATCAGACTTAAGAAGAGCCCCGAAAAAATGTAATAGAAAACAAAGAAAAACTAAAACAAAGAGAGCCTTGTTTACTGAAAGTGATGATGAGAAAATTGTTTCGGATATGACTGCTCTTTTGCCATCTGTTGTTCATAAAATGAAGTCCGCTGGAATGTTGGGCGACTTTTGCAATTTTATGCGAGTTATACATCAGGAAAAGATGCCCATTCATAATATTGCACTACTTCTTTTTTTCGATGTTGTAAGGTGGTATTCACTAGAAAATACATGTAAAATGACATATTCTGACGAATGTATGACGTTCTGGAAGGTGATGTATAGACTCTTCCATGGAAAAGCCATCAGATTCATGGCAGGACAGAGGATTGAAAACACAGATTTCCAAGAAAATCGGGGAGGTTATGATCCGACATTATCTTAATTTTGCAGTGCCTTCGATAAGACTCATAGCATTATACGAGACAGTCGGATTAAATTTACCAAGTGAAATTAAACCCGGAATTAAACATCAGGCTCTCGAAATGGTACCAGATGGAAAGCAGTATATATTGAGATTTGACGGGAAAAAATTGGCTCCAGGCTTGAATGCAGAATGGGGAGATCAAGACCTTTTCGCGCATGAAGAAACCGATTCGTTACAGCAAGTGAAAGATAGGTTACAAGACGAGCACACATTTCTAGATCAAACTATGGAAACGTGGGAAAATCTCACAAATGAATTCAAGATCGAACGTGTAAAGCAAACTGTCCAATTCGTTACTCTACGCATAAAAGATTTGCGTGAGCTTTTTTTGAAACAAGGATTAGCCTTAAAGAGGGTGGAAACGATTGGAAGAACTCTAAGTACGTCTACGCTATTAGCAGTGTAAAAGCTCAGATGTTTGAAATTAAGAGTGTAGTTCACAAATTTCTCAACGTCAACGAATCTTTAGTCTCCCTTGGGGCAAACTTAAACAACTCTTCTATGTTGCTTTGCCAGTCAAAATCAGTTTGCATGCTATCTCAAGCTAATGTGTTGACGCTTAAAGAATTTGATGATTTGTCTGCACATCATAGTAATAAAACACGATTTGTTAAGCAAAGATCACCACAATGGCTAGCAAAAAGACAAAATTACAAAGTGACTGGTAGCAAAATATATGAAGCACTTGGGCTTGATACCCTGAAGCTACAACAGCAACATTTTGATAAAGTAGTTAGAAATATAGTAATTCCAGAGACTTTAACAGAAGATGCCGCAAAACGTATAGAACATGGAACAGTGTCAGAAATACATGCCGTTGCTACTTTATCATCAATTTTGCCACTGTATTATCCGGACTTGTCCTATGTAGAAGAAGGCGCACACATAATATCATCTAACAATGGAAAGCCAATCATTCTAGTTTCGCCCGATGGATCTCTATGTGTTGTAAATTTAGACGGAACAAGTATTCCAATACCACTACTAGCCTGTGAATTTAAATGTCCTTCGCCAGCTGAATACAAGACCCCAGTTCATTATGAACTACCCTTACGGTAAGCAGTTTTCAAAGTTATATTGATATTCAGGCATGGTATCAAATCTGATTTTTTAAATGAAATTAACTACTATTTAAAACGGAAACAAATTCTAATATTTGTTGGAAATACCATCAAGTCGGTGAAATATCAGTAAAAATAACCGCTGTTGTCCTATACATAAATTAAGACACAAAACAGTATACATAACAAGGCATAAAGCGGTGTACATTACAACAAGAATGCATTAAGACATAAAAATCGGTTTAACCTTACCACTGGCTTTTGCTAGTGGCGGAACCCAGTCCGGCTATCCCGAGTTCCTATCGTATTTTTATGTTTGTCAGTTGTTATTATTTGTTTTGGTGTTCGCGGTTTTTGGTGAATTGATGGTCTGTTTTTAAAAATTGCCCTTCGTTGTTGATGTTTCCTGCTATCTCCTCTTTTCAATAAAGCAGTGCACATAACAAAAAAAAAATCATTAAGACGTTACATAAAATACGTGGAAGACCGACATTTCCAACGTTGATGTATGAATGAGAGCAAATAAATCCGAAGTTCTGAAACATTGAAGATTCAGGGTCAGAGCTTTGCACGCGAGGGAGATAACCTTGATTTTATACATTTAATAAATTTTAGATATGGTATAATTTTAAAATATAGATATATCGTATTTCGTGCCAGTACCGAAGTACTAAGCTACTGGGCTTGTGATACCCTCGAGGACTAACAGTCCACCAGAAAATATAGGCATAATATTTATATTTTATGTTTATTTAAACAAAATTTATTCAATGTTATCAAAAGATTTGACTTGAACAAGTGTTTATGATATATTGGAACAAAATGTTTAGATGCGTGTTTTTTTTACATAAATCGAAAGACATTTGATAAAAATTTTAAGATGATAAAATTTAACAAGCTAAGTAATTATCAGTATTCCTCGAAGCAGTCATTTCATAATCTGTCACTTGTTGAAAGTGACAACAAGTGACAGGTTGTGTCAGCTTCCCGATGATTGGAAATATTTTACATATCCGCGTTTTCGACCCCAGAGATTTGAAAGGGTTTGTGAGTCCAGTTTGCGTGTTATTGCAAATAGCAACCGTTGCCACATACATATAGCAACCGTAATTTGTATTATGCTTCAATTAACGTATCTACATACAGAAACATTTTTCTGTTAAAAGTGGAGGTAAAAATCACGTCTTTCCTGTTATTTTGGGATCGCATAGTATATAAAAAACCTCGCTAAATATGATAATCAATGTTTTATTGTCAAATCATGGTCATCGTCTGTGTAACGTTTCGGGGATAGTCACGTTACATTATATTACTGGATCAAATCTCTGATAAATCTTTTGTTTATTCTTGTTAACATATCTGTTACGCATTCCGTCAACCAAAATACAGTGCTAAATATTCTCAAAATACGAAGATATTACTATTTTTCTAGACATGTACTTACCATGTTTTGACAATTTAAACGGATAGCAGCCGATTCTTTTTCCGATAGCACCAGGAAACGCATAAAAAATACCGATAGCAACCGTTTAGGTGATGCACCGTGGAGTATGAGGGTCATAAAATAAAATATGATATATCCAAGCGACCTTTATCCTATTAGTTTTCGTAGATCAAAAAAAAATTTATTATTTGCTAAATTTTCCGCAATTTTGCATGCAAAATAACCAAGAGCCGATTCCTATTGTGGGGCAGCCCTTGATTAGAGTATTTGGACCAGAACCACCACATGATGATGATCGATTTATACAGGAGACTGGAGTCAAAGAGATGCCGGCAGCTAATAGCAGACCCATAGATTACTTCTATTTATTATTTACGTTAAATTGTTGATGAAACAAGAGCTGGCGCTGAATGGGAGCCTGATATACCCCCGCTTATTATTCCCTGAATCAATGTGGCAAATGAAAATTTCATTGTGTCGGGACACAGTACAAGTATGGACACAATACAAGTATAAAAACAATTATATAATCCTAGTAACCAACATTTTTAATGATAACTGTCTGCATAACAATTACAACTGCCTTACATTTTCAAAAAAAATTGTGATGAAAAATTCCATACAACAATGAAAAACAATGACACTTCAGTAAACAGGAAATGTTTATAACTTAACATTGAAATCCGAATACACGATAGATTGGACCATAAAGAAGCTCTGTGCAAAACAACAATTAAATCCAACTTACAGTTTCAGAAAAAAATTGTGACGAAAAATTCCATATATTGTACAACAATGAAAAACAATGACGTCTCGGCAAACAGGAAGTGCTTATGACGTAACCTTGAAATTTGAATACACGATAGATTGGACCATAAGGAAGCTTTGTTCAAAACAACAACTGAATCCCACTTACAGTTTCAGAAAATATTGTGACACGAAAAATTCGATATATTGTACAACAGTGAAAAACAACGACGTCTCGGCAAACAGGAAGTGCTTACCGTGTAACATTGAAATCGAAAAACACGATAGATTGGACCATTAGGAAGCTCTGTTCAAAATAACAATTGAATCCCACTAACAGTTTCAGAAAAAAATTGTGACGAAAAATTCCATATATTGCACAACAATGAAAAACAATGACGTCTCGGCAAACAGGAAATGCTTATGGCGTAACCTTGAAATTCGAATACACGATAGATTGGACCATAACGAAGCTTTGTTCAAAACAACTGAATCCCACTTACAGTTTCAGAAAATATTGTGACGAAAAATTCCTTATATTGTACAGCAATGAAAAAAAATGACGTTTCGTCAAACAGGAAGTGCTTACCGTGTAACCTTGAAATCCGAATACACGATAGATTGGACCATAAGGAAACTGTGCAAATCAACAATTGAATCCCACTTACAGTTTCAGAAAAAATTGTGACGAAAAATTCCATACATTGTACAACAATGAAAAACAATGACGTCTCGGCAAACAGGAATGCTTATGACGTAGCCTTGAAATTCGAATACACGATAGATTGGACCATAAGGAAGCTCTGTGCATAACAACAATTGAATCCCTCTTGCAGTTTCAGAAAAAATTGTGACGAAAAATTCCATATGCTGTACAACAAAAAAAAAAAAAACGATAAAGTCTCAGCAAACAGGAAGTACTTATGCGGTAACCTTGAAATCTGTATATACTTATCAGACCATCATGAGAAAGTTTTTGCCAAAATATGTTTTCATTCTGTAAAGTAGTTACAGTTTCAGAAAATATTGTGACGAAAAATTCCATATATTGTACAACAATGAAAAAAAACGACGTCTCGGCAAACAGGAAGTGCTTACCGTGTAACCTTGAAATCGGAATACACAATAGATTGGACCATAAGAAAGCTCTGTGCAAAACAACAATTGAATCCCACTAACAGTTTCAGAAAAAATGTGACGAAAAATTCCATATATTGTACAACAATAAAAAACAATGACGTCTCGGCAAACAGGATGTGCTTATGACGTAACCTTGAAATTCATATACGAGATAGATCGGACCATAAGGAAGATTTGTTCAAAACAACAACTGAATCCCACTTACAGTTTCAGAAAAAATTGTGTCGAAAAATTCCATATATTGTTCAACAATGAAAAACAATGACGGCTCGGCAAACAGGAAGTGCTTATGACGTAACCTTGAAATTCGAATACACGATAGATTGGACCATAAGGAAGCTCTGTGCANCTGTTTAATGTTCTATGTGGAGAGGCCGAAACTTTAAAGTCCAGAATTTTCGATAATTTCATTAAATTTTCACTTTGATGTTTTGTCACAGTTTCAATTAGAAGATCACCTGATCGCATTTTGGATACATTTTTGACAGTTCCAGCAATGCCCTGTATAGTCTTTTGAATCGAAAAAGGATTAATTTTTGATATAGGTTTTTCAGGTGTTCCAGTCAACACGATAAATTTAGACCAGTTGGTATCTTCTTCCTCGGAAAGAGTATCATAAGATTTTCTTTTTTTATTTGGAGCTGGTTGATTGGATGTTTGTTGTGCCATGTAAGAAAGTAGAGTGTTTCATCATCCTTGTCACCCACCCACCACGGAGCGCCAACGAGGGCGATGCTTTGGANGATGAAAATGTGATTTTTCCCATAGGGTCCAATGTTAAACCTAAGTTCTGCGCTGGCGGCCATGTTTTTTGTCAGATCAGAAGGAAATGAGCAGTCATTGTTAAGGACCTTTAGTACATCATTCTTTGACAGTTTGGTTGAATTTGCTTCAGCCGTTTCAGATCAGAAGATGAAAATGTGATTTTCCCATAGGGTCCAATGTTAAACCATGTTCCGTGCTGGCGACCATGTTTTTTGTCGGATTGGAATGAAATGAGCAATCATTGTTAAGGACCTTTAGTACATCATTGTTATTAAGTTTGGTTGAATTTGCTTCAGTGGTTTCAGAGCATAAGATGAAAATGTGATTTTTCCCATAGGGTCCAATGTTAAACCTAAGTTCCGCGCTGGCGAACATGTTTTTTTGTCGGATCGGAACGAAATGAGCAATCTTTGTAAAAGACCTTCCATACATCATTCCTGTAAAGTTTCGTTGAATTTGCTTCAGTAGTTTCAGAGGAGAAGATGAAAATGTGAAAAGTTTAACGGACGGACGGACGCCAAGTGATGGCAATAGCTCACACTGACCCTTTGGGTCAGGTGAGCTAAAACTGGACAGTAACCGGGAATAAAGAAATTGGTGGGAACCGGGAGTCAAGGGAACGGGAACCAAAAATTGCTACCCCTACCCATCCCAAACTGCTAAACTATCACAGGGTTGTGGAAGTATGAACATTTCTGTCTATCGTTATGTACAGATTAATTTTGTACTTATAGATTGATTTGTTCACTATACGGAAGGAATAGTCCTAAAACATCGGGACGTTGTTTCTACCCAAAATGAAATATGTAAAACAATGCTATTTCTACTTCATTCATAAATACAATTTTGATGCCTTTCTGATATAAAGGGCAAAATTTCATATAGTTTTGTGGTTAAATTTGTATAAAAATAGTTTATGTATGTTTCTGCTCTCTCTGTAAATTGTTGATCTCATCGCTGACGTAAAAGAAAAGGACTCGATGAAGAAACTAAAAGCAAATAGAAAAAAAACAAACAAACAAACATTCAAATAAACAAATAGAAAAAAAACAAACATTCAAACCAAAAAATCAAATAAA
>MJUU01027520.1:0-45805 GCA_002080025.1 Modiolus philippinarum
CGCACGTGTGCACATTCGTTTTTGAAAAGAGTAAAATAAAGGTATGCATGAAGTTTACATTCTTTTGAAAAGGGGTTAGTTTTTTTAACATTTTCTTTTTATTACTAATAGAAACTCGAAATTCGGACAATTAATAGTTTTTTTCCCTAACTTCATGTTCATGTTTTGATCGTAAATTGATAGCGTACATTGTAGTTTATTTTTCCTATATGGTATATGGATATCGAGTACTGACCAATCAAATCATATTATATAAGGTACCGGAAGCCTTGTATAAGGTACCGGAAGAAGTCAATATGGCAGCCCCCTACTTGTTAAAATTTTGATACAAAAACACAAATTATAGAATAACCACTTAAGATCTGAAAACGGGTCACGGCAACAACGTTTTAAAATAAATGTTTGAATAACATATCAAATTTAACTTTTTGAGTGAACTTTCCCTTTAAGTATTTTTTATTAAAAAAACTATAACAGATAAGTTTAAATTGCAAAAATGTTCAGCATGTTAAGATCTACCCACGTGGATATTTTGAAGAAAATCCAAGTACCTATATATGAGTTGTGGTCCTTTATTGGTCAAATTTTTCATGATTTTTTACTTTTTGTCCTATATTTCAAAAACGCTTTGAGATAGAGGTCAAGTTTTAATTGCAAAAATGTTCAGCATCTTAAGGACTATATTTTATTGAACACGTTCAAGTTTTCCGACCGCTTCCAAGATGGCCGCCAGCGGGGAACTTAGTGTACCATTTGACCTAATGGAAAAATTCATACAAAGAACTTCTTCTGGAGAACCACTGAATGGATTTGAACCAAACTGGGCATGAATGATGCCTATGAAGTGCTGACCAAGTGTTGTAACTTTGGTGCCGATCCATCATCCAACATGGCCCCCAGCGGGGTCTTAATTTTAACATTGGACCCTATGGGAAAATGCATACAAAGAACTTCTACTTTAGAACCACTGAATGGATTTTGGATTTGAACCAAACTTGGCATGAATGATGTTTATGAGGTGCTGACCAAGTGTTATTACTTTGGTGCCAATCTGTCATCTTACATGACCGACAGCATTGGACCCTATGGGAAATGCACACAAAGATCTTCTAGAGAACTGCTGAATGGATTTAAATCAAACATGACATGAATGATGCCTGTCAAGTGCTGACCAAGTGTCACCAGATGTGAACTTAATTTAACAAAAAATCTTCTTCTGTGAACTGCTTAATAGATTTAATCCAAACTTTGCTTATGAGAAGCTGACCAAGTGTTGTTACTTCAGTACTGATCCATCATCCAACATGGCTGCCAGCAATGAATTGGACCCTAAGGGGAAATGCATACAAAGATATCATGGAAAACCATTGAATGGATTCAATTTAAACATTGCATAAATGAAACTTGTGAGATTTTGACCAAGCTTGTTACTTTGGTGCTGATCCGTCTTCCGGCATGGCCACCAGTAGCAAAACTTAGTTTAACATTGGACCCAGTGGGAAATGCATAAAAAAGATCTCCTCTGAAACTGCTTGAACAATTTCAGTAGAATTTTGATATGATAGTCCTTATGTGACCCTCTTCAAAGTTTTATGTTTAATAGCTGCCAGCAGGGAACGTAGATTAACATTAGCCCCTAAAGTTTGGAAACTGCATTCAAAAATCTTCTCTGAAACTGCTTGAACAATTTTAATTAAATTTTATAAAAAGTTTCTGATTTTTATGTACATACACCACCAAAGATGGACCATATGTCCATTGGGAATTATAGTGCTGCAGGACCAAGGAGAGCGATACAGGCTCTTGAGAGCCTCTTGTTTATTTTATAAGTTGAACATCTGTATGTAAGCATGTTTCGAAGTACTTTAAGTAAAGTGTCATTAGTCTTTGCCAAAAAAAAAAAAATGCATGTACTGATTTCCAGATAAAAGGCAGATGCTGTTTCTTAAAAAAAGGGCATACAAATTTATCACATTAGTTTGATGTGTGCCTTTACGATGCAATTTTTAAAATTCCAAGATCTTATATATGACTGTGGAAAGGGTCAATCAATTCACATAATGGATACGTAAAATCAAAAAGATGCAAGTGATCAACTTCCACAAGTTTGTGAATAACTTCTAGTTTTGTATATATCTCTCTTTATTACAAGCAAGTTTCCTTTCATCTCAATATGCCAATATTTTTGGGTTTTTTTTCCCTTCAGTCTTCCATCAAATATAATTTTTTTGTAAATTACCGATAAAATATTAAGTTTTTTTCTGGTATCATAAAAAGTACACCTAATGGATGAGCCCTTCTATTATTCTGAATTGTATTTTTTTTTTGTTGATACTGAAAATATGGAGACATGTTCGTGTGCTTAGGAATGGAAACACAACACTTTGGCATTTCTTTTAATGTTAAAGGTCCCCTTCTCAATTCTGTGTTAAACATGTGGAAATTTTATGTTACAAACAATCCCCACTCTTAACTGTTAACTGCTTGTTGGTACTTTCCCAAACATTGTTTACAGATAACTGTTTCATTAATGCTTACAAACCTACCATTTATAACTAGTGATAAGCAATACAGAAAATAGCATATCATTTGAAAAGACTGCACTTGTATCCAAGAAAACATCCAACTACCACAAAATTTTCAACATTATTTTCTACAAATCTCTTAAATTTATAAATAAAGGAGTCAAGCCCTTTTATATGTAGAGACTGTTCTTTTATTGATTAGACCTGAAACATTGATAAAGAAAATCTGCCTGATATTTCTGTTGTTTTGTATGATGGATACTGAAACTTAAATTGTTTTAGCCAATAGTGGAAACCCTGTGGTGGAAACAGGTATGCAGAATAAAAATATAAAATATATATAAAAAAAGCAATATTTTTCACTGTTCAACTTTTCAAATACCAGCTACCATATTGATATTAAAATACCACCTTCTATATTAATATTAAAATTTCGACAATTGAGGATGACACTGGGTTTCATTCGGTATAAAATTATGTTCAACAATCCCGATATTAGAAATGTGACATTGTCTATAGAATCAATTGTTACAATGTTGAACATATGAAACGTGCCCATTTCCTACAGAATTCAATGTGACATTCCCGACTTATGAAATACAACTTTCCTCTTGACACCCTTCCATAGGCTCGCTTATTATTAGCATACAAAAAACATTATGTGGGTAATTATATTGACATAATTTTTGCATAGACCAATAAGCCGTCAATGCCAGGGACTACACATTACAGGGATATGTCACTTCGATAAAAACTAAATTAACCTGGACTTATGTACGGAGCTAGTAGTAAATTAAAAGTCGTGTTGTTTCGTATTTTAATAAGTTGAATTAAACCAAAAGCATGATTAAATTGTTTTACATTTTTGCACGTCATTTCTTAAAATTAAACAAATGAAGAAGAAATGAAAACCCAGAGATATTGTATCAAAACACAAGCCATTTTTGTCTTTTAAAACTTCCGTAACAGACTTCAACCCATCATCAATGAAAATATTGCCATCGGTCTTCAAGCTTTGAACAAATGCCTAAAAATTACTACTAATTTTACTAAAATGCAACAGGTACAGAGTAGGGACATTGAATTTAACAAACAAGTGTGGACCAAAATTGATGTCTCGCCCTTCCCTTCATGGTCACAAAATTGATGTGAATTCTCCAACTGACTAAATCAGAAAACTTAACACATTCGCTAGACTGTGAAATAAGAGTAAGTGACAAAAGCACTAGAGCAGACTGTCATGAATCACCAAAAATATCAGTGACCTACCACTGATAGATACTGAAAAACCAAACATGTTCACTAGACCGTGAAAATGAGGTCAAGGGCTAAAGTCAAACATCAGGCTGTCATGTTCCATTTCCGACAAACCCAAATACCAAATATTATTGACCTTACATTAGTAGATACTGGGAAACTTAACATAATCACTGGACCATGAAATTCAGGTCACAGACAAAATCCATATAGCAGACTGTCATGTACTACCCAAGACAAACCTATATACCAAATATCATTGACCTACCACTTATAATAACTGAGAAAATGACCTAATCACAAAAACTCAACATGCTCATTAGACCGTGAAATTGAGGTCAAGGACAAAAGTCATATGACAGACTGTCATGTACTACCTAAGACCAACCTCAATACCATATATCATTGACCTATCACTTATAGTTACTAAGAAACTAAACTAAGCACAAAAACTTAACATGTTCATTGGACCGTGAAATTGAGTAAGAAACTAAACTAAGCACAAAAACTTAACATGTTCATTGGACCGTGAAATTGAGGTCACAGACAAAAACCATATAGCAGACTACCAATCCAACCTATATACCAAATATCATTGACCTACCACTTATAGTTACTGAGAAAATGACCTAATCACCAAAACTTAACATGTTCACTATACCATGAAATTGAGGTCAAGGACAAATGCCATATGACAGACTGTCATGTACTATCTAAGACCAACCTACATACCAAATATCATTGACCTACCACTTTTAGTCACTGAGAAACTAAACTAAGCACAAAGACTTAACAAGTTCATTGGACCCTGAAATTGAGGTCACAGACAAAAATCATATAGCAGACTGTCATGTACTACTCAAGACCAATCCATATATTAAATATCATTGACCTACCACTTATAGTTACTGAGAAAATGACCTAATCACAAAAACTTAACATGCTTACTGGACCGTGAAATTGAGGTCAAGGACATAAGCCATATGACAGACTGTCATGTACTACCTAAGCCCTACCTCTATACCATATATCATTGACCTACCACTTATAGTTACTGAGAAACTGAACTAAGCACAAAAACTTAACATGAAAGTTTACGCCACCGCCGTCATACTTTGTACACATGTCTTGCTTTCCGCACCTTTCGTTGCGGGCAAGACAAATGTTAAATGGATGCTATAGGACCAACGAAAAATGAGTGATGCGATGTACGGATGATGCGTGTGGCACGAAAGTATGTCAACACACTCGAAATAAAGACTTACTTCAAGCCCTGAAAATGCCTTTAAAATTACAAATCTTATTTTAAAAAGGCAACAGGTACACAGTAGGGATATTAAATTAAAGAAAAAATGTAAAATAGATGCTATAGGACCAATAAAAAATGAGTGATGCAATGTATGGATGATGTGTGTGGCATGAACATATGTCAACACACTCAAAATAAACACTTACTTCAAATCCTGAAAAATGCCTATAAAAAGGCAACAGGTACACAGTAGGGACATTAGATTAAAGAAAAAATGTAAAATAGATGCTATAGGACCAATAAAAAATGAGTGATGTAATGCAAGGGTGATGCATACGGCATGAATGTTGTCAACATATTTGAAATAAACACAAACTTCAAGCCCTGAAAAAGATGCCTAAAATATTAACAATCCCATAAAAAAGCAACAGGTACACAGTAGGGTAATTGATTTTTAGAAAAATATGTTAAATTAATGCTTTATGACCAGGCAAAAATAAGTGATAAAAGGTACAAGCAATGCATGTAGAACGGGTTTTGCAATAAAACGATCCTGATATGAAGAACACCTCAGCTTTAAAATTATACCCGTAAATGGCCATTTACACGCTCAAAATCGAATTATGTAAAACTCTAAGTTTAAGTGCTATGTTTTAGGAACTATGGTTTACTTTATAGCTGGTTTTATATTCCAAAAATCACCGAAATTGTAATTCGAAATTGAACCAGCGCTATCTCGATGGCACCAATTATTACCGGGTCCGGATACCGATTAATTCAGGACGTCCGAGTTCAATATGACAATTTACATAGACGTAACTAGAAGTGTCTTATCCCTGTAATGTATAGTCCCTGGTCAATGCTAAATATTTTACTCTAATGGACCGATTCAGAAATGGAATGGCATTATGGGAGCGTTATTGTTCTGAACGTTTTTGATTGGTCTAAACGTATTTTATGAGGACGCTGAGCTTGCGCAACGTCATTTACGAGGATGGAAGTTGAATTTCTGAAGAATCCTAGACATATCGGTACCTGGACATTTCGGTACCTGGACAATTCGGTACTGACTCGGACATTTCGGTACTTGGTACTAGACATTTCGGGGCTTGTGTTGGACAATTCGGTATTAACAAAAAAATTAGATAACTGGTCACAGAAGTGGCCACTTTGAGTGATATTTTATATATTCGTGTGGAGAATTACATACTTAAAGTACCAATTAACGTGTATTTATCCCCAGCTTAGCAAAATTTGGGGATTATGTTATGCAGTCCGTCTGTATGTACGTACGTGCTACCTACGTCCGTTTGTAATGATTCCCGATAAATCTGGAACTCTAAGAGATACAAGTTTGAAACTTGGCACTACACTATCTAGAATATGGTCTGCAGTAATGCACTGTGGATTCAAAGCTTAATTTTGATTTCGCGATATCCAATAATTGAAGAGTTCTCCAAGGCTATTTGTGCTAGAAAATTGAAATCCGGGATTCGATTTGCTGAAACTCTCAAAGATCAGTTTTTTTTTGTTATTCTATCTAGCAACCATACCTTTTCAATTCCAATATATCAAGGAGGACAGCAAAAATCTCCTGTTCTAGTTCTGGTAAATTTCAAGAAACCCCCAAAGACCAGTATTTGTTGGAATTAAACCTAGCAACCATACCTTCTTCAATTCCTTACAGTAACAGTGATTGTTTCCAATAGGAAGACTGCAAATTATGTTTGATTTTAATATGTCTAATTTTGGTAAAAACAAATTGGTTGTTAATTTAACAATTATATTTTGTAACAGAAGAATAATTGAATATAATTGTATACCAACAATCTACGTTAATTAAAAAACATGCCCTTGCTGTTTTAAAATGTGTGATTGAGTGTGAAAAAATATTAAAAAAAACAACTACCAACGATTATTAAATTGCTTCGAAGAAAAAAAAAACAAATATCTTACAAAAAACAACTCATTATGTATGAAAATATATTTTATTCCTTTAATTACCGATCTGTCCATGTACTGATTTTCAAGTCCCGATTTGTCCTGTACCGAGTACCGATTTGTCTAGTACCGAGTACCGAAATGTCTAGTAAGCCGAGTACCGAAATGTCCAGGTACCGATTTGTCTTGATACCATTTCTGAATTGGTCCATTCCCATAGCCAGGTTTACAAACAAACAAACAAACATTTTTTATTGTCAATCACGACGCCCACGAATGAGCTGCAAAATCACAATTAATTTAAATACAATGATTACAATGATTGGTATGATTTCAGTACTTATGATATATTTACAATAATATATATAATGACATATTATATAATATAAAGAGGAACAGGTATATATGGTGAGTGGACACAACAAATCCAATATCATGAATATCACTAGTTGATGGATTATAAACTAATATCTTCTGCGTGACATGCAACACCCTGGGAAAACCTACATTTGTATATATGGAATACATACACATATATATATACATATACATATATACATATACATATACATATACATACACACACACATACACATACATATATATATATATTATTCTTTATTGTTAGATAAAATTTCACACCTCAAGATGTTTAATTTGTTTAATAATTGGTATAACTCATTATATATGAAGGTGTCCTCAGATGACATTATCCATATAAATTTTGAAACTTTAGAAAGTGATTTAAAATTTTTGTACTTTTCCCCAATGCTATTTATAGTACTATGTCTTGCTGTTTCTAATTTTGGACAGTCTAATAAAAAGTGGATTTCATCTTCCACAGTCAAGTTACATAGTTTACAAATTCTTTGATCTGCCGGGATATTAAAATATGTAACATGTAACATTAATTAAACTGTAAGGGGGCTTTAACATGGGGCATAAATACTTTAAAACTGTCATCTTTGTATGCAAGGATTATACACAATACCATAAAGCAAATTTGTCAAGTGAATTTTGTCGTTAAAGTTAGTTGATCCAAATTGAAAATAACATGTTCCGACAAGTAACCAATGTAAACAAATCTTCTGCAAGGATTTTCGGGCATGCTTATGTGTGATTGTGAAGAACTTTGGTAAATTTCATCTTATTTTTGGGAGAGGGGCAATTCTAGTAGAAGCTTGCAGTCATAAAACAACGTATTTCGATAAAATCAAGTCAGTATAATTCGTTCACCTTTTCGCAGTTGACGCCATTTTGAACTATCAGTTCAAAGGTGAAGTGTTCATTTTATAACTACGGAGCTCGCCAACGATGCGAGATGTCTGTCTTGAAAATATTTTTATTTCAAACAAATTAGTAATTTGGAAAAGAACAAATTAGTAATTTGGAAAAAAATCAATTATTTATAATGTGTGACAACAAATCCTTCCAGAAATACAGGAGGCAAAAGTCATTGGTCATGTATGTAGAAAACTTGAGTTCTATTATTAGATCTGACGTAAAAAAAATTAGTAAAGTTCATAAAAATGTTAATTGTTTTAACTTTTTATTGTTTGTTACCTTAGTGGAATATATATAAGGGCTTTTCTGTAATAAATCCCTATCTACTGAATTTGAGGACTCAGAAATCGAGTGGACCGATTCTATTTGTCATCTTCTTAAATGACGACGCCATATTGATTCAAGTCAAAAATTAGGTATGATTAATAGAATATGTCGGTATATAGATGAGGATATGTTTACCATCCTTTTTAAAAGTATTGTAAGACTACAACTGAAGTATGTCAACACTATTTGATCTTTGGCTATGCACACATGACTACCAACACGACACTATAGAAGACCCCGAGCAGAATTGGTAGAAACTTACAAAGTATTTAATAATATTGATAAGGTAGATCAAAGCATTTTTTTCAGTCAGAGACTCAATAACTTGGGGTCATAATTAGAAGATCTACAAAACCATAGTCAGACAGGGGAAAATTTAGTTTGTTCACAAAAAGGAGTGGATAATTTTAAGCTTAGTTACACGATAAAGATGTATATTTAAGAGTACTTTAAATGTTCACTGGAAAGCTTGTACCGAATTTCTTGGCTTCAAGAGAACGCCATTGAGACGGATCAAAAATAAAAAGTGGTCAACCCTGAGCGCCATGATGAAGTGCAATTTCGCAGTATATTTCCAAAATAGCAAGAATTCTCAAGTTTTAGATCAAAATTCTGTTCCCTGGAATACATTTTATGTATGACCACGGAGCATTTTTTCTCTACGAAATGATGTTTTTTTTTTGTTTTGTATTTTTTTTACTAAAATCAGTAGCAAGATGTAGCTGCAAGGTAGTCACTCGTTTTGTTTGAACAGAGACACAGTACGGCGTTTACATGTAAATTTAACTACAGACACAAAACTGTAAGAAATATGTCATTGACATCCCATTTGATAAATTCGTCCCACCATAACCGATAAGGATATTTGTATGAAGTCTTCGCACGGAAGGACTGACGCGGACAGAAAGATAACTTGACAAATCCGAAAAAGGATAAAAAGAACATGGAATGCAAGAACTATGTACGCAGCTGGAAATCAGCAAAGGTGATAGCAGAAATGATATATCAACCCAGACATTTTTGGCATTTTAAGCGAATGCAGATCGCAACAGGGTCAGTTAGGATCAAGTCCCAAACGAGAGGAACAATCTTATACTGTGGAAGATAAGACGTCCATCACAGCAACTGATTGGTCATTTTTATACTAGTAAATGTATTAGAAGAAACATCAAAACGACTGGACGAATGCAGCAAGATATCAAGACCACTGATTAATACAGTATATGCAACCACCAACGATGCAAATTGCACAATCAATTTTAAAGAAACTCGACAGGTTTTGAAAAAAAAACAAAAGCATGATATCATATCTTAACGCCAACATTGGAAGCAAACAGGATGAGGAGTTCAGTATTGTTGGTATTCACAATTTTAGAACTAAAAGGAGTGAAAATGAAGAATGATTTAAATCATTTTGTTCATTCAAGGACTTCGCATCCCATCAACACTCAAACACAAACATACCTGGACGTCACCAAAGGGAAACCATCATAACAAGAATAAAAATGTGACTGTAAATGGACAATTTTATTAAAAGATCTATTTAGAGTTCACAGTGGAGCTTATGTTGATTCTGACCATACACTGATAAAATGCACAAAAATCAAGAACGAAACTCCATAAAACAGCAAGCAATGCATGAAACATGCATTTTGAAAGATTCCGAAGTAAGACACCAGTTTGATCTTGAATTTAAGAACAGGTTCAGTGCTTTACAACATGGGTAGGAAACCCATATGAAGTATAAGAAAGACAGAATTATACCAAGAAGACATTATTAATAAAGCAAACAAGAATATAAAAGGACATAAGAAGAAATGAAATTCCGAAAAAGGAGTGGGAAATGTGTTGAAGAAAGAGGATCAGCGACAAAGATCAAAACTCAGAGAAAAATTACAGTAAAAAGATGAAGAAGTCAAGAGAAATATGAGGGGTGACAAAAGGAGCCAGGTCGATGAAATGGCGAACTATAAATCACAAAAAGTTGCATACAACGGCAACATGAAAGGTATTTGTGACATCACAAAATACTTTGTAACTTCGGTATTTAGTTATTTGTAATGAAAACTCAAGAAAGTGGGCATCGTAAAAACAAACATGGAAGACCCCTCGCCCAGGAAGGAGAAATCAGAATGTCTTGGAAGTAATATTCTAGTGAAGTTCTAATCCGACCACACCTCTTAGATCCACAAGAAATATTGGAAAACCTTACCACTCTTTATATTAACACCGACACATCATCAGATACTGAAATAGAAAGCTGATTGAAAGACACGAAAGAAGGAAATGCATCAGGCATTGATATCGCCACTGGAGGAATCTTAACAGCAGACACTGAAAAAAAAATGAAAAAAAAATATTGCTCAAATTTAAATCATTATGTATGACGTATTCTTAATAGATTCTGAGGAAGCCTTCGACAGCGTTAATCGAGACAACCTATGGTAAATCGTGAAAAGTGTATGTGACTAGGCAAACTAATTGAGACGGTTAATATCAAGGCAATAAATGCTCAGTTGTTGACTTTTTAGGAAAATATAAATGGCTGTATATAGGTACAAAAAATACCAAAGATGCATAAAAACAGTAAATTTCGTTATGCTGTACACGTGTTTCAAGGGGTAACCTCTCATCAGCAGCATTAAAATCAAGTAATATGGAAAGCCATAATCCAAAAGTAGTCAAAAAAGAAGTATTCATTTCCAACGATATCGAAATAGGAGTACAACGCGGATGTAACATGTCAGGATTTTTGTTCCTTCTAATGATTGATTGGAAAACGAAATAAAAAAAAACAGCAGCAGATAACACAGGCATATGGTGGGGAATGGTAAAAACAACTAGATAATATAACTTTCGACAATTACATCGCCCTAAAATAACGTGTCAATGTTTTGGTACAGAACAGGGTAAGCTACAAATAGTAGGCAGACCACAAGAAGCACCTATTAATACCCACTATAGAGAAAGAAAAGACAGTCCTATTAGAATCAACCGAAAAGGGATTGGCTTTGCTGCATACACAGGTAATTACCTCGCCAACGGGAAGGATACAGTCAGAATCGGAAGGAACCTTCATAGGATTACATAACTAAAGAAAATTAATGTTTGAAGTAGTTTGTGCAGTGCATGTAGAAGTATGTGAGAGCCATCGCCAAGCTGTAAACAGAAAACAAGCCAGTGGTGATGACCGACGAATACATGAGAGTTTAAAAGCAAGCAAACACTATCACATTTGTGGCGGTCTGTTATGCGGGTGGGGGGTGGTTAAGGTATGCATCCACAGTCTTCCACAATCTCAGTGGTTATAATTACCACTTGATTATTAGGGGAAATTGAATATGAAAATGCATACGAAAGAAAAAGACACCATCTTCTCCAAGAAGACGGATAGAGACTGGGAAATGAGATTCATGCTGAGCCACCTTGAAAACTTGGTCGGGATCACACACCTGATAGATTCAACGCGACACAGAAGGATTTCGGCGGTCTGTACGAATTGATGACCGGGAAGGGGGTACCCTTATGACAAAATAGATGGAACTGAACAGTTGGAGGAAACACAGCTATAGTCTCAGGAGGAATTATTCTGAAGAGTGAGAATATAAGCGATTACGACTATGCACACATTCAATGGTTTCAAGGAATTCGACTGTCATTCCTTGGGAGACTATCACAATCTGTACCTGGACAGTGATGTAGAGCTACTGGAGCTCGTCTTCATGTACCTCAGGGAAATATGTATGTCGAGCTATATACTTGACCCTGCAGACTACTTCACATCCCCGGGCTGGCCTATGTGGCTATCATCAAAGGCACAAAGGACAAATTGGAGCTGTTGACCGATCCAGAAACGTTGATTTTTTAGAGTGCAACCAGAGGAGGAAATCTCCCATTGGAATTGCAAGGCAAACAACCCTTACATGGACAATTGGCCTCAGTTGCCAACTCACTAACTGCTTGACCAATTCTTACGTCAACAACATTCACGATTTGACGATTTGAGCAGAGTGATGCAGAATAGATCAAGACCATATTTTAGAGAATTTCATTGAACATAAATACGATGCCATGGTGGGGTGTGACCTGATGAACCCTGAAAAGTTTTATAACGACTATCCGCTGGCGCAAATCAACAAGGTATGCAAGATTGTGTCCTATCTGGACAAGCGTTCAGATATCTCAAGTTGTACTTAGAGATGGGAATGAAGCTACTTAAAATCCACCGGATTCAGGCTCTTACCTTGGCTCAAGCACTATGTAGATATGAAAACTGCTCTTTGCACCATGGCAAAGACGGACTGTTAAAAGTTTTCTTCTAGCCCATGTTCAACTCGGTCTTCGACAAAAGCATGGAGAACATCCGGAAGCAGGTCCATGTCCAGATAGTCACTCACGAAAAACAGGCACTGAAGCTTGAAGCCAAATCCAAACTTCGATCGAGAACCTAAAAGGAGTCCACATGGAAACAACTAAGCTAAGTTTGATAAACCTTTCTACTTGGGAGCTCACATATTAAATATTTACAAGCTTTCACTTAAAATTAGTGAGAACGATGTACGGTGACAATGGCCGACAATTCATCACCGATACCATCACATCGACATCTTTGGGCTATGAGATAAAACTACAGATTTCTATATATATCAAAATACCGAAGTTAATGTAAAATTATTTTCTGCATATCGCCATTTCGACAAATTATGTCTCATCAGTGCAGATAAAATCTAAACATTTGGAAGATCATAAACATCTCGTCACAGTTCAAGGTAAGTTCGATATTTCCATCTACCCCTCCAGGCATCAATCAGGCATTATCACCAGAGTGAACAAGAAGATCCTTGGAAAATTCAAGGACGAGTGAATAGGAAAGGTGATGACCGAGTTTGTCGGCCTCCGGGTGAAACTCTACCCAGACTACCAAGAAGGCTAAGAGAGTCACTAAGACCGCGATCTAAAACATCACCTTAGACGCCTTGACTCTAATCCGAAGGTCTGCAAGCAGGTGAACACCATCGAGAGTTATTTCCTCCAACTCTGCAACGAAGCGGTCAACTTGATCACACTTTCTGCTAGGGATGACAATCACCACATCCTCCCAGACGGCGTCCACATCCTCGCCAAGATTACGAAATTGAAAATTTATGAATAACATCAGTGAGTATTAATAAATCATGATCAAATCTACTAAAGTACCCATGGTTTATGGGGACCCTGTAAACCGAGTGACAGCTGTGAGGAAAGACTGGCAGCAAGAGAGAACCCGGGATGTAGTAATACAAAGGAACAATTTATTCCTCCACATACACTCCTCTTCAATGCAGAGCTCGGAGAGATGCCTCAGTCCTAGGAATCACTGACTTCAGAGAAATATCATGTGAGGTACCCTACCCCACCACACACCTCATCCCAAACAACGACGGCCTATATGGCCACCCGGAACGCACTGAACCTACTTTCACAAACGTAGATCACTGAAGGAATACTTTGATTCTTACAGTTTGCCACAGTCCCAGGGAGCGTAGACTGTGTTCGGCCAAGATTCAAATATCACCGATGAATTTCAGCGTCGTGAAGACATGATAAGTGGATATCTTTGCTTGCGCATGTTGAAACTGTTGGCGGACCGATATGCATTACTCTGTTCGTTGTAAATAACAATGGCAGTAGAATACCGAATGAACAATGGTTTTGATTTTTACAAAAATAAATGAATGGACAAATCTGAATTAAGATGACGTGTCGCCACAATATCCATACTGCAAGATCCAGAGATGAAGGACCACTGCATCACCGGGCTTGGAGACTAAAACGGAAAGCTGATGCCCATGCAAGGCAGTGGATGAAGCATGAGCTGCAGAACGCGTTGAAAGACGTGCAGGCATTTGAAGCACAGCGCAAGCAGATGAACATAGACCTGAAACGCGCAATCCAGGAAATGAATGCCTCGATCAAGTCAGCAGTGAGAAACAATGAAGACCGGATGGAATATGTTTCTACCAACGGTGGCAAGATGAATACTGACCTGGTCATGAAGAGCCATACTACACTCAAGTTGCCAGATAAGGCTTAAGGAACCAGTCACGAGGAGCGGAAAACTAAGAACTAACAAGAACAAGGATGCAGGCCAGGATGGACGCCGTAAAAATTATGATCAAGTCCAGAAGGCTTGAAACACCCGGCCTAGCCGATCCCAAAAGAGAATTCGAAGACATCGTACTTTCCCCTTATTCTTCATGACCTTTCTGGTGTCTCTCGCAAGGGACTGGAAGGATTGTAGATAGGATTTAATTGTAGATTTAGGTGATTTTTGTTCTGTCGCAAACACGAAATCGGGTGTCGCATAGATTGAAGGTCTCCTGTAGGTTCCAGAACACATTGGTCGCGTGATGGGTAGGGGAGCATCTTGATGGAATGGTGTTTAATAATGTTGTAATGGTGATAGCAGATCTTCCTGGACGGATAGGTAAGAGCCAGTGGAGAAGTACTCAAACATCTCCTTCATCTTGCGAGTACAGCATTTTTTCCCAGTTGAGTAGAGCTCAAAGCCGTTGTCTTTAAGTAGCTGCTTTACCTCCCTGCATTTGTCTGTACACGGCTCGTTGACTTAAACACAGCCTGAAGGATGCCCCGAAGCATCGATTTCTTCTGATCTTTTGGCGGTATTACCCAGTCGTACTTGGTGGAAAACATCAATGATGATCAGGATGAACTTGCATCCCTTGTTGTCAAGAGTGAAGACGCTCAAATCCTTCATATCCGCTGCCCAGCTCTTGTCCATTCTGTCCGCCATAACCCACCTTGTTTGGAACTTGCTGTGATGGGTTTGACGATAGTACAGTCCTAGCGTTCAAACGTATTGGAGTTTGACATTACGTCCAGACAGGGAAACTTGGCTTTGTCGCATATAGACATGAGCGGGGACGTACTCTTGTGTTGGTAAGTTTATCCGACTAACGAACCTTTACCCTTCCTCCCAGTCAAAATCGTGTGTTGGTGCAAGTAATGGGTTCGACGATGCTACGATCGGTCCAAGCGTTCACTCGCAGTGGGGTTTGACATGGTGTCGAGAGAGGAAAACATGGTTTTGCAGCAATTGAAGTTGCACGCGTCGTGGCCTTGTGTGGGTTAACTCTTTTATCTACTCAATTCATGGGTCTCTTGACCTTCATCTTGAACTTGACAACAGAGGTATACTACAATATAGGCTGTATGGCAAACACTACGATTTCACTTTTACAATAGTCAACTCCCCTGTTCTTTGTAGCAACATTCCAAAAGCACCGGCATATGGAGTTAACATCTCCCAACTCATTCGCTACTCAAGGGCCTGTGGTCGATACAGTGACTAACTTGATAGAGCTCAGTTGCTTACAAATAGGCTACTTAAATATGGATATTACCCATAACTTGAAGTCATCACTTCAGAAGTTTTACGGTCGACATCACGATCTTGTGGTCCGCTACGGGATATCTGTTTCCCAGATGACAACAGATCTTTCTCTTTGGCACTAAAGTTTGTTTTTCCTCTACCGAATTTGACTTTACTATCGGAGTTGACATGCTCAACGCGGTGAGCAGGAGATGCTTACTCTACCGGTACACCTGGACTCACCAATGTTTTTTTATCGGGTCCGTGTTGTTCGTCCTTGTATATATATGTCTTGTTTCTGTGCCTTGTTCATGTTATGTTTTTGTGTCTTTGTTTTTCCGACGTTTCCATTGTCCTTGGATTGTTCGTTTTAGACTGACGGTTTGGTTCTCACTTACTTTTCGATCAAGGCCTGAGAGCATCATCAGCTCTCAAGAGCTCGATCAGCTTGGGTCAAGGTCCTGTAAAACTTTTGGCCGCACAGAAGCATTTCTACGGATATCCGATTGATCGACTTATTCATGTGGTCAGCACCCCGACTTGTGATTTCTTAGCTCTCCACACGACAGAGGTCCCAAACCTCCCCATCCAAGCATGCTCCATCCGTTTTCCTTCGACTTTCAAGCCAAAGAACGTTATGAATGGATGTTGGTGAAATTTCCCAAAATGATAATGTATCGACGAGGGGTAATTACTTTCTCCTCTCCCTGCAGTCTATCAGAAGCCTCATTATAGATAAATAGAACTGTGGCAAGACCGTTCTTCTTCGAGCAGTGCAACGACGTATCTGACTCCTGTAACCTTGACCCATGCCACAAGAATCTCATGGTGCTCGACGACTTGTTCGACTACTCAGCATCGAAGTTTTTTTATGCTGAACAAGTGTAAAGTGTACTTTACCACTTCATCTTACCCCGGCAATTGATCCGGGAGAAGCAAAACTTCATCTTCTTCTTCAGACATAACGATAAGAATATGAGCATTCCAGCGGGACCATTGAAGTGACCTTACCGTGGAGCCGTCCTATGTCCTGTGAAAACATTGCTTATCAAAGCCGTACGGCTTCATCAACATCATTCTAATGAGGAAAGTAACGATGCAATCTAGACGAGTTCCATGTACTGTAATCAAAGATAAAGAAAGCATCGCTTCGTGGAATTGTTCAAGGAGAACTGGCAAGAGTTCAATCCCCAGCACCACTCGACGATACGATTACAAATGGGAACCCACAACTTATCCTGGTTTTCAACCGTGGCAGCTGTAGCGCAAAAATGCTTGTGCAATGTGTCCGCCGGATCCGTTGCATTGTTTTCACAGGAAAAACTTAAAATCACTTTCCCTACAGCTAACCATAGTATAGTAAAGTAAGTGAGAACCGGACCGTCAGTCAAAAGAACAATCCATGGACAATGGCAACATCGGAAACACTAAGAATCAAGGACACCACTTAAGTACGGGACATAAAAAAGAAAAATGAACAACACGGACCAAATAAAATCCATGGGTGAGATCAGGTGTACCATCTCCTGCTTCTTATAAGACACCAGCCGTGTTGAACATGTCAACTCCGGTAGTAAAGTCAAATCCGATAGAGGAAAAACAAACTTTAGTTGTAGATGGAAAGTATGAAAGCCGTCCATGGAAAAAAGTGTTCACACCCATGCCGTCCAGTGAATGCAAACTCTGTGGGAACTCATTGTGTTGAAGAGCCGTGAATAGATTCTGAAAAAATGGCGATTTATGTGACATCTTGCAAGCATCGGGTGCTTTGTACCAAGATACATGTAATTCTGTGTTGTCGGGAACCCCTATAACGAACAGAGCTAAAATTGAAGGAGATCATGTCAAAGGGAACAGCAGGTTGCGAAACGAGTTGTTGGGTGTTTTTGGCGCCTTGAAACGTCTGGGTCACATTAACCAAGAGGAATGAAATCAGTTGCATAGTAAACCGTTGTAAATAAGCCATGCCATTTATGATATACAAAGATATACCACAGAAGTCTGTGGTGGATGGTCGATGGTTGTTTGACACTGCTGCCAAGTTGGCGAGAAGAGTGTTTACCTCCCCCAAAGCAATAAACGTTGGCGAGTAAGGCCACGAGCCCTTATACCAATGCAGCTTTACAAAAATGTGAAAAGGGTTGTCTTCAAGACTTTCAACCATGTCGTGCACAAAGTGTCGCGCTACAGCGAAGCCAGAAGAAGGCTCCAAAGACTCCAAAGCAACGCTAATTGACCCTTTAATAGCAAGCCCAATTGAACAATCACATCTCAGGTGTTTATACAGCAGCTATTCACGACTCTGTATTTAAATAAACAATAACTGAAAAGTCTTTAGGTGTACCAGATCAACGAATAAGAACTCCGAGTCGGTATCAAACCGGATGCCACTCCTTTGTTCCTTGGTATTCTACTGCCGCTGTACCAAACAATGCCATTGCCGAATCCGTATCAACATCAGGACCTAGTAAATGGGTTTATTTATCCCGCAGAGAGCTACCTCTTGGTCGAAGCTTAAGAACAATGATGGATCCACTTACATTGATGCAGATCTTGTGACGCTCGCTCACAATTGTGCCATGTACCTCTTTTGTAGTATTGGTTACCAACTCCCCGTCAAGCAGGTCGAGCATGTCAATTACCAGCACCATGCTTGTGATGCTCACCTACCCTGATGACTTCTTCAAAGCAAAGGAAATCGGGCGGTTATCGCTCAAAGATTTGAAGCCGGGAAGACAATACCTGATTCACAGTATGACATGGATACATAATCGCTTAACCTACCAAAAAGTGATCGTTTTCCTTTGTCATACCCTAAAGAGTATATTAAGCTTTGTCGCCGAGATCGTCTACAAATTCAAACATAAACTCTCTCTCTTGAATCTGGTGCGCATTTCGAGTGTCACTCAGTGCTGTGCTGAGAGCAACCGTCGCCAATGGATGTAAAAAAGTGGTCTTTAGGGAAGAGATCTGGTTCGTTTCCCTTCTCACCCCTTCTGATGAAAACGTTCTGCGATTTTACAGGATCATAATCAATTAGTCCAAGGCTGTGGATTTCGAATAAGACAATGAGATTCCACCTCTTTCATCAAGACTTATGTTTCGATAGCTAGAAACCTTCATAGGTCATCGTGGTATTTCAAAGGGACATGGGCAAAAATTAGACACACGATGACACCCTGTTTATTTTCTGTCTGTTGCTACAACGCAGTGGACTACACTCAGAACAAGAATGCTAAAGTGTTCAAGTATGCTGCAGACTTCTGCAAGAATTTCTTCAAGATGAATTATCTACTCGGTAATAGCAGTATCATTCCCTGAGATTCCATTGACCTGTATCCCTTTTTTCAACGATGCGAGTCGCCAGTCTGAGTGGTTGAGGAAATTGACCATGGACATGGTACATCCAAATATGCTTAAGTCAAAAGTCAACGCATTTGTCGCCAACGAATTATTTGCAATAGTTATCTCCGACAAGATCCTCGAGTTCGAGACCGTCGAATGCGAAAATGAATGTCATGTAGACAATTCTAGAAACACTAGGACGGCTGAGATGGGTGAAAGTAAAGATTAGCATCAAAGGTGCAACATGTAAATAAATGGATATTTCATTTATGAAGCGATCGCCGACAACGCAGAAACAAACCAAGGTTTTCGTGCATTGTATCCGAATCCAGCAGTCAAATCCTGTCCTGTTCAACCTATCCCTCTAAATGCGCCAAGAACTATGAGATGACCTTGATTAACCTGGAGACAACTACTCCATCCTGAGCATTCACTAAACCAACAACTTCCTACGCTACCATCGCTCTGAATGTCGGCTAGTATGGCAGAAATGTGGAGCTCAACAAGGGCAATTGAACTGCATGGAACGTCTGCTGAGAAATGGCGGCATTAAACCCTCGATTTCATCGATCTCTATCCCCTATCGTCATTAAAGTGAGTCATCAGTCCGAGCGGTTGAATGGATCGACCGTGGATATTAAGATCCGAGCCGACTTCGAGCGCAACGTCCCGGCTAATACCCAAGTCTTCGCCCTGGTCATCTCCGATCGAACCCTCCAATTCGAATCCGATAGCCAGAAGATGAGCGTCGTCTTCTCAGGAGGGTTGGATAAATGGACGCTTAACTTTTTCGGAAAATCATCACTAATACCGAACCCAAGCATGAGTTCTCCTTCATCGTCTCTGGAGATGATAGTAAAATCTTGACCCGCTTCAACCCATCCCTCCAGCTGCGCAAGGAGAAATCTTACGAAATGGCCTTCGTGAATCTTGAGATGTACTACTCCATCCCTAATATCCATGCTGGAAATATTTCCTTCCTCTACTCCCAAGGCGATGGCTCCCACTGGTTACCCATCGCCCTTAGCACCGGCTCCTACGGCATGCATCGGCTCCTACGGCATCGACGATATCAAAGATGAGATCGTGACAAATGCGGCTCAGCAGACATAAGGCTAAGATCCTTTCGATGTCAAGCGCGCGACTCTGAGAGCAACGCTCACCCTCGCCAGAAGCTATCAGGTGGATTTCGATATGCCCAACAGCCTAAATAAGGTGCTGGGATTCGAGCGCCTTTCGTATACCTACGAACGGAGAACGAACGGATACTTGGAGGGTGAGCATAACCCGTGAGCGTCCGATTGCCTCATGCCAATCTATCTGGTGGACATAAGATGCTCCTCATTCGACGTCAGATCCAGTGCATCACCAAGCTCTTGCAAGAGGTAATGGTGGTATGGTCTTGGAGACGAGGCCGAAGCAGGTGAGGTATAACGAGCAGAAAGAAGGTGGATTCCTCCCCATGCTCGCAGGTCTCGCCCTGCTGTGTTACCTATGCTAGCCAAAACCGTGCTAGCCAAAACCGTGCTAGCCAAAACCGTGCTTCCTACTTTGGGCGTGGGTGAATTGATCGAATTTGGCAGTTCCCTCACCCAAAAGCCGTGGGAACCGGATTATATCTCAAGAAGGGTGGTAAAAAGTGCTGCGTGAAATCCAAGAGTCGTAGTTTGTATCTAAGTCCAGGAACTTTGACCAATACTTACGACGATAAATTGTATTGAAGAGCGGATGTCGGCTAAGCGGTGGTAGTGGCCCAACAGCCCTTCAAGAGCACCCCCGCTCGGCATGCTCGGCGAAGTAGATGTCGGTCATATCGCATGTATGAAAGAGGAGCTCACTGCAGTCATCCAGAGATATGAGAATGCTTTGAAGATCTATAATAGACTGGATAAGGTCGTCTCCATTGTCCTGAATGGGTGCTCCGTGGGTAGTTTACTGCTGACCAGTTGTTTGCTCTGACTAGTGTGTGTGCTGTGGCGTCCATTCCCCCAAGTTTTCTCGCCTCTCTGTGTGCCACGGGGACTATGGTCCTGCCCTTGATCTCACGCCGAGTAGCCACGGAGAAAGGGAAGCATCGAGACAGTGCGATTGAGAAAAACCTACAAGTCCCAGCTGGTGCTGCAATCTGTTTGAAGAACTACTACGATGAGAAGGGTCAGCTTCGTCGAGCTTCTACAACAATTAGTGAATAATTGAATGCGCATGCGCCGTAGGGATGATTCCTCCAATCGTGCATTGCCCCCGCTAATTCCCAAACCCACCAGATTAAAGTGAGAGATTGGCAAAACATTTTCTCAGTCCTCTTTAGATTTGGGAAATTTTGCGTCTTTACCCCTAGCCCTCTGGTATTTTTTTTCTTTTTCTTTTTTCTTTTTTTTTTTTTTTTTTTGCTTCCTCACCAGATTGTATGAAAGGTACTGCTGACTAGATTTCTTGCTCAGAAGGAAAGCTCCTTGCAAGGGACTCTTCTCTTTGTTGAGCATGGGGCATGCCCATACCTTTTATGGCTTAGGAATCGATTTTCAACGTTGAAAAACGACCGAAAGGTCAATTTTCAACGGGGTCAAAATTCACCCTTACAACATCCGTTTTTATCTGGCCGTCAGGGTTGGGAGTCCTGTACAGGATTCCCCATGAAAAGTGGGGTGATGTAGAATTGTCGTTTTACCACTACTATTGAATAAAAAATATGCCTTCTTAAAACGAACTATTGATTGATTTGAAGTGTACTTTAATATAACTTTTCCAACGTATATGGCAAGCGAAACTGCTGAACCAAAAATGCAGAGAAACCTGATTTTCCTCAGCAAAACTAGATTTTGTTTTGCTGTGAGGAAATCTGGGTTTCCTGGACTAGCCTCGACTTCCCTACAGCAAATGTGAGTTTACTTGTAGAAATGCATACAATGCTCAGCATCCATTGATGCCTCCTACAAAGATGGGTTTTCGTTAGAGACCCCCGTTTTTCCTCTCCAAAACCAAGTTTTTTTGCCAGGAAAGCGAGGTTTTTCTGCAAATGTGAATTTCCCGTTAGATATCCTGTAAAAAAAAGGTGACAAACACCACTCTGGAAACTATAGACCCATATCACTAACCTGTATCTGCTGTAAATTGCTTGAACATATTTTAGCTAGCAACATAATGAAACATCTAGAATAGAATAACATCTTGTACGAATTACAAAACGGTTTTAGAGCAAACAGATCATGTGAATCGTAGCTTTTATCTCTAGTACACCAACTAATACAAAACAACGATAATAACATACAGATCTTATAATCATGGACTTCGTAAAACCTTTTGATAAAGTACCACACAAAACATTATTATACAAATTAAGGCTCTATGGCATCTCAGAACAGTCAGTTAAATGGATAGACTCATTCCTTGCAAACTGAACACAAACAGTACTCCTCGAAAATAAATCGTCAAACACAATACCAGTAACATCTGGCGTTCAAAAAGACACAGTGAAAGGCCGATACTCTTTTTAATATATATAAACGACTAGCCTGACTACCTACAACATCATATAGGTCGAACGCGTATGATTTCTGTCAATCTGTGCCCTCTGCAGATCGTGAAGTTTTATGCATTCTGCGCCCATAAAGCGCAAATTGCAATATACCGGATTGCGTCTGGGTGCAGATTGCATGGAACAGAGCGCAAATTGCACATTTCGGGGCGCAGATTGCACGTTTCGGGGCGCAGATTGCATATTTCGGGGTGCAAATTGCATATTCAAGGACACATATTGCATCATACCGAGCACAGGAAAATGTTAGGGTTTAAATCATGTAAAGTGTTAAGTTTATATTCAGGAAAAGTGTAAGGATGTAGTCATGCAAAGGGTTAGGATTATGTCATAGTAAGGAAAGGCTTAGGGTTATTAATTAGGGAAAGGGTTAGGATTAAATCAAGGGAAGGGGTTAGGGTTATATAATCAGGGAAAGGGTTAGGGTTAGTCAGTGAAAAGGATATGGGAAGGATATAGGGTTAAATCAAAAGGAAAGGTAAGGGTCATTTCATTTATGTTTCATTAATCGGCAGGCAAGTGATAACAGCCTGTGTAACTTTCTTAAGTTCGTCTTCTCAAGTATATTATTCATAATGCACCTGTGTACGTAAAATACTATTAGATTTGAGCAGTTGCAATCTGCGCCCCAATACTTGCAATCCGCCCCCCCCCCCCCCCCCCCCCCCNCCACTTGCAATCTGTGCCTCAATACTTGCAATCTGCGCCCGGACGCATACTGCAATAATGTTAGATGGGAGCGCAGATTGTATAAAACCGCATAATCTGCGGAAGGCGTCGATTGACTAGATTTTCACGTCGTACCTACCTCACAACATAGACAGATAAGATTATTTGCAGACGATAGTATTATCTACCGTAACTTTCCAATCGCAAACTGTTCGTCTGAAACTACAAGATGATATACGGGACTTTTGAGACGTGTTCACTCCAGAAGATTTTTTTGTGTATTATACGAAAAAAAATCAATAATTAATGAACACTGTTGAGCAAAGGGTGATTTATATTTATTCTAATTGTAGCGCTGCAGGTTAATTGTTTTTCGTCAATTAAAATTTAGTTCAATAATTGTCATGTAGGACAAATTGTAAGTGCACTTCAATTTAATAAAAAGTTTGTTTTTAGGTGGTATATATATTTATTTCAATATGTCAAGGATCCAGTTATCCGTCTTACTGGTATTTTTGAAGATCGTTTCTGCCAGTTCCTATCTCGAAAGTCCCGTATTGAAGCAGCTTTAGATGGGAACAAGATTGGCTCATGTCATTTCATCCTGAAAAATGTAACATTTTGAGAATAACTAAGAAACAAACAATAAAATTCTACTACAATATGCATGGATATGTCCTGGAATCCGTTAAAACAGCAAAATATTTAGGCATTACATGCGATTATCTTCAGATCTAAAATGGGACAGTCACATACAACAAACAACAGCTAAAGCTAACAAGTCACTATCATTCACTAACACGTCACTATCATTCACTAACAAGTCACTATCATTCATTAGAAGAAAAGTAAAAATAAATGCAAAAACAGTCAAAGAAATAGCATACCAAACACTTGTAAGCCAATACATAAATACTGCTACACCGTTTGGGATCCGTACACATCAGAAAATATACACAAAACTGTATCGTATTTAAAAAGGTATAAATTAAAAAACAATTTTATTTTTTTTTAAATTTCGTATGCCATGCATGCGCCGGAAAGTAAGCTTCAGCTTACAGTGGCGGCTCCAGACTTTCTTCTAAGGGGGGGACCAAAATTTTTTCTATAGGGGGCCTCGGCGCAACCCAAATTAAAAAAACCTAGGAATTTTAAATATTTTCCAACCTAAGGGGACCCGGGCCCACCCTGTCCCCCTAAATCCGCCACAGACTTGTTGAAGGTTTTCCGTAACAAAAGAACAAATACATACAACGCTCACAGCTGAGCATCGGATCCAATGAATTTCTGCAGTGAAAGCCAAGTTTCCTCCAGCAAAGTGGTTTCAGATGGCGATTGAATTCCCTCATAGGAAATACAAATTGGTGACTCCCACTAAATTGATTGATGTTTTGATATTTTTATGTAATAAAAACTAAAAGAACCTTTCTCGATGACGACACTCACTTGTATTGCAAATCTGCACTTTACTTTACCGATTAGTGCTTGAGACTCGCAGAGAATAATTATATAGTTTGATATCAATTTATGTTTCAATCAAACAATTAGTATAATTGCTAATTTTATTCTTAGCTTGATTTCATGAAGTACGACGAATTTATGCCGTTAATGTAATCAAAAAATACATTTCTTCGAACCTGTAGGAAATATACTTTAACCAATCAAATTATTGTTTGATTAAATCCATGCGCTATGAAAAATGAGAAAAATATTAAAAAATACTATTTTTAACATAAGAATATTTATCGGTCGAATTATTGACAAGCAAAATATATTGTAGCTTCCATCGAAATTATAATGGAATTTGGTGTAATCAGCCACGCATAAATTCAGAATATATCAATTAAAAAGCACTATTTTACACATCCCAAATTTAGTATCGGGGTGTCCTTCGGCACCTCTCCACACATACTGGATATTGTGTTTTCTATGACCGTATAACGTAACTTTGACTTTATGTTATAGGTCTCGCTGAATGTCAATGAATTAAAATAGTCTTTATTTGGGTTTAAATATGGATGACGATTGCTATCAAAACTTCAAACCGCCTCCAGAGGCACCAGTTTTTACACCAACTGAGGAGGAGTTCGCTGATCCGTTGGGATATCTTGCCAAAATAAGACCGATTGCTGAAAAAACAGGGATTTGCAAAATTAAGCCACCACCGGTCTGTTTTTACTTCATTTTATCTTTATTTTTTATGTGTCTTTTGTTTCCATAACATGTCATTGGGATGCACACTTGTGATTTGCATTTTGTAATAAGCATGGTTATACGTGATCATACGTGCAAGTTATTTTCCCAAACATGGCGACGCCTTTTGTTTAGTTGCTGTCATACATTATCTCAGTTTTTTGGAACTGATTCTTTTGGATTGCTTCATCTGTAATGTCATGTTGTGAAGAATAAAATTAGCATTTCAAAAAGAATATATTCAAATAAAAACTTCTTAAAATAAAATTATTACAACAAAGGGTTTAAAATATTGGGCCTCTTGTTTAAAGATTCTATTTTTTGACATTATTTATATGTTATGTGTTTTCTTCAATGCAAAAAATTATTCTTATAATGAAAGGCTTGGAAAAAAAGATTTTTGAAAGTGAACTATATTAGTTACATGAAAGTTTTAATGTTTATATAACTATTTGTCCAAAAAAGACCCCCTTTTTATATGAAGAGAGACTATTCTATGCACCTTTAATCTTAACTAGTAAATGCTGTTATGATTTTAAACACATTTTTCTGAAGAATTTTGATGTTTGTCCTATATTATCATATTTTTCTTTGTAGCCTTAGACTTTCCTATGTATTTTAGAAACATTATATGTCATGCATAAATTTCAAAGTTGTTTTTCCTTTTTTACCATTTTAAATTTCCTAAAATATTTATTCATTTTGTATAATTGGTGTAATACAGACACAACATGTCAAATATATATTTCAACACAGAAATATCAAGATTTGCATGTGCAGAATTTACATGCCAGATAATGTAAAAACTCAAAAGATCATTTCCCCATATTTTTTTTTATATTAAAGGGCACCTTATTTTATGTTTTCTTCATAGATTTTATTTGTTAATGCTTACTGATAAAATATGTAATGTCTGGTCCACTCTAAAACAGTTGTTTCAAAATACAAATGTAGATTTATATAACTTATTATTTAACTGAATAAAGGCTAATTCAGCCCATGCAGGTGAACAGCACACAATAAAAGTATCATTTTGTTGGAAAATTGCAAGCACAAATATTTGAGTAGTGAAAGAACTACATATAAATTTTAAACCAATATGGCTGCCAACAAGAGACTATTTGGGTAGCCATTATGCCAGCCTTGAAAAGATTAGATATTCCACTGTTGTAGTTGACTTACTGAACAACCATCTGTATTTTTGTACATTTAGGACTGGCAGCCACCTTTTGCTGTTGATGTAGAGAAGTTTACATTTACACCTAGAATACAAAGATTGAATGAACTTGATGTAAGTATAATGGGGCTCAGAATGGGGATTCTGTGAAAAAAGTTATATCATTTTCTACCATTGAATTTAAAAGTTTAAATCTTATCCTTTTTAAATGTATACCGGCAGTTTTATCTTGGGTGTATGTGAGTGGAAAAGGGGGGGTAACGTGGATGCTCTCTCACTTAATTATATTATGCTTTATTTTGATGCTTTCTCATTTTCGGAACATTTCTTTTTAGGCTAAATCAAGGATGAAGTTAAACTTTTTGGACCAGTTAGCAAAGTTTTGGGAATTACAGGTAAGAGTGAAAACAACTATTACTGTAACTAGCCACTGTTTGCAGCAGTGTATGCATCTCTGCAGTTTTGTGAAAATATAGGTCTGACTTTAGAAAAATGAAAAAGAGTATTATTTTGTCATTAGTAACAATTATAAATGTTAATTAATCGACAAAGATTTTCTGTTGTGATTTATGCTTCAAAATAGTACTTCATATGTTATTGCTTTTCAGGGTTGTTCTTTAAAAATACCCCATGTGGATAGGAAACTTGTGGATTTATATACTCTTTACAAGGTAAGACAGTTTCTTATTTTGATTTGTCTTAAGAAAACAAATGCAGTGATAAGTACCATATTCATACCTGTAACAAAATTGGGAGAACCAGTCTATTTTTTTTCACCGTGTAGGTCTTTAGACAGGAGGTGATCACGGAGTGATGGAAATTTTCTAAAGAATCCTTCTCATGATCAGTTTTGTCAGGGTGTCAAGTGCCATATAAACCTGTGCACCTGATATTTTCAGATTGATTGCTCAAATCCCAAAAATTTACAATGTCTTTATCTGTTTTTTTTTTTTGGAACTGAGGTATACATGGTATATGTAAGTGGGGACTTAAGTATTCTTGCAACTTCTATGGAATTTCGTTTGAAAGTTTTTTCCAGAATTCTACTTACATGTACCATATGAAGCTGTACACTTATTATTTTTATCCGCAATCGCTCAAATTCAATTAAAGAATTTAATTTCGTCATTAAAATAAGGGGCATTACTCCAATAAAACTAAGTGTCAAAATTGAGAACAATTGATACTTACATGTACCAGTACACTGTACAAAATCTTACCAATGAATTAGCATGAATATATATGTCTTTTATAAGTAGAAAAATCCTATTGGTGTCTAAGATGAATTGGTCTTATTTTAAAAGTTTCATTTCAACTGTAAGAATGATCATATAATAACTTAAATGTGACCTTGACCTCTAATACACACCCAGTCTTTAATTTTTCAAAATGTCATGAATGTCAAGTCAACTTGACCATGTCGAAGTTTTAAAAATACTTGTGATGATCTGTCAAAAAAGGACATCAAATACAAATTAATGTGATGATTCTGTGACCAATTGCTTGTTTTTCTCTTACATTGACCTTGACCTTGTTGACCTTCAATTTTTAGACAGCTTTCGCATCCCCGAGTTCCGTTTTGATTGGTTAAAAATGAACATAAATAAAAGACTGGAGATTGCAATTGCTTATCTTTAAAACTTTTATTTCTGCAGTACACCTGATACATGTGTATCTCGGGGATGTTCTTCTTTCACATGTCAAATACCCTTTATTATACATCTACATATAAAACCCGAGGAGCTCAGGAACTAATTTTAGAGTGTAATATATACTCTTCCTGTTGCTTTCATTGTGTCTTGAGCAAGACGCTCTAAAAATTGTTTACAAGCCCCTGTGGCAAAACATGTAAATTTATGTATAACGGAGGAGCCGAGCATGATTAGTTATATGACCATTTGTTACCCAAACTTTCTTTCATCATTAAATTTTGAACACATACATGTATTTTTGAATTTATGAAAACATTAGTCAAGTTACTTCTAAACCAGTATCAAGGTGCCCTTGACCTTTAAAAATATGAACATGGGAGCTCAGTTGTATCCTTGAACTCAAATGGTTCTTTCAAATTCTATTTTGTGGTAAGCATAGAATTAGGGCCATTTAGGGCATTTAGGGCTTGCTATATGGTGTGAGGTTTCTCATTGTATTGAAGACCGTACGATGACCCCTAGATGCTTTGTTTTGGGTCGTTTTAACCTGGATATGGGAAGTTGTCTCCTTGACATTTACCCCATTTCCTTTCTTTTTCATATTTGCCTTTTTATATATCCAAGCTACAAGGTTAAAAAAAATAGTGCAATTGTATTTTCATCCATCAGGGAATTCATGATTTAGGTTTAGGTACATCATTTCACAAGCCTTATATATATAATCGGCGCCTACTCCTGTGTACCCGTGTACCCCCTTAGTCAATTTTGGACGTTTTTGTGATGAGTTTTCCATTTTTTGTCTAGGTTTTGGTACATGAAATATGAAATTTATATGATTATGCTGTTTATTACATCTGATCTATTGAATTACGTGGCACTGTAGTCCTTATTGGGGTTAAGTTTTGTCACTAGTTTTTGTGATTCATTGACCTATTGTTGGATGCTTTTTCAGTCTTGGTCCAACTTCCTGTTTACATAAGTATCCTACTTCCTGTTTACTCAAGTTAATTTTGTCACTTTGATTATAAAAGTATTTTTCTTAATTTTTTACACTATCCTTTGGTAAAATATTGTATTTTAAGATCTTTCAGTGTCCCTATAAAATTATCAAAAAATATAATGACTATTTAATATTTACAATAATTTTCTACGTAATTTCTATTCATGTTCCTCACGCATGTCATGTCACGATCAGCAAAGTTAGGCATGTTTGGGACATACAGTTTATCCCTTTTCCACAATTCCCCAATGAACAGTTTTCCAGACTTACTTGCCAGGCAGCCCTTTTAGATACTGACCTTATATTTGGCATGTGAGTTTAACTTGATGAGTTACAGGTGGAAATTTAGTTTCAAATTGTCTAACTTAAAAAAAAATTGTAGAAGTTATCGCCCTTTGGACTTTCAAATTTCATGAAATATTGACCTGATATTTGCAGGGTTTACCTTGATAGGTAACAGACCGAGTCAGAGTTATATTTTTTTGTATTGATTTATCACTTTTATAGAGTTACTGGCCTTTGGACTTTAAAATGCCTTGAAATAGCAATTTTATGGATTTTTTTGTAAGACTGCTTGAGATATATAATTGACTTGATATTGTGTGTCAGTTACCATGATGACTTACAAAAAATATACTGGTGAAGTTTCATCTAGATGCATTTATTATACCCCCGCTTTAGCGGGTGGTATACAGTGATCATGGTGTCCGTCCCACCCGTTTGCTATTCTGTCCGCTATAGGGTACATACTTTGTTGCGACAAGTCCTCCTAGACTACTTGGTGAAATTCTATGAATGTTCAATATATATTGCCATTGTGCATTTGATTTGATTTTTGTCCCCCGCCGCAACGCGGAGCGAGGACATAGAAATGCAGTGTGTCCCTCCGTCCGTCACACTTTCTTGTAAGCGCTCTCATGCCTACAAATTATAACGGATTTTCATGAAATTTATACAAATGTTTATATCACTAATACCTTGGTCAAAATCCAAAATCAGCCTTGGTCGACACTTTTTGACGGAGTTATGGGACTTTGACTGAAATCATTACTCTGTTTTATCCAAGAATTGACCTTGTAAGCACTCTCATGCCAACAAATTTCGACAGATTTTCATAAAATTTATACCAAATGTTTATACCACTAATACCTTGGACAAGTTCGAAAATCAGCCTTGGTCGATACTTTTTGATGGAGTTATGGGACTTTGACCAAAATAATGACACCGTTTTAGCCAAAAATTGACATTGTAAGCTCTCTCATGGCTACAAATTTTGACAGATTCTCATGAAATTTATACCAAATGTTACACCACTTATATCTTGGTCAAGTGTGAAAATTAGCCTTGTCTGATACTTTTTGACAGAGTTATGTGACTTTGACGAAAATAATGACTCTGTTTTATCAAAAAATTTACCTAATAATAATAGCGCTCTCATGCCTACAAATTGTAACGGATTCTCATGAAATTTATACCAAATGTTATACCACTAACACCTTGGTTGAGTTCAAAGATCAATTTCGGTCAAGACTTTTTGACGGAGTTATTGGACTTCGACCAAAATAACAACATTGTTATATCCAATAATTGACCTTGTAAGCGCTGTTATTGGACTTTGACCAAAATTACACAGGGTTCGATTTAAGCACTCTCCCGCTCTTCCGAGGCAAGTAAAATTTGTGCAGGGCAAGTTAAATTTGATGCGGACTTGTCTGCTTGTCTAGTTGAAATTTTATTTATCTTAAATTTTGAATGTGGAAGGGCAAGTAATTTTTATTGGAAATTTCTCCGCTGGGCAAGTTGATGATTTATTTCTAAATCACTCCCTGTAACAACACCGTTATATCCAAAAATTGACCTTGTAAGTGCTCTCATGGCTACAAATTTTGACAGATTTTCATGATATAATGCCAAATGTTAATACCACTAATACCTTGGTGAAGTTTGAACATCTGCCGTGGTCGATACTTTTTGTATCCCCACATGTTTAATTTTGGAACTGCCCTGAATTGTTGAAATATTGCCATTTCATATACAGTCTACTAGTATATTGCTTGAGCGTCGGGGGACCCAGGAATTCTATTCTTGTTTTTGTTGTTGTTGTGGCTTTTAGAAAGGTTGCATTGCAACACTTTCTAATGTCACGACCCTGTCAGTTGAAATGCACTATGAAGAAAAACAGGGGCTTCAATTTGAAAAACCAAAATCATATTTTTGAACTTAAACAATGAGTTAGTGAGAAAATAAAGTAATTTAAACAGATTTGAAAGGATTTGGTGATCATTTAAAAGAATTATTCAAGAAAAACAAGAAAAACAATTNCCCCCCCCCCCCCCAACAGAAAATTTATCATCAGGAAACTTCGGGTGATTTTGGAAGAATGGTTTTTCATTGGACGGAATCTTCAACAAATTAAATAAAGTGCATCTTTGATAATATAATTGTTATCCTGCAAAATGGATAATATTTTCTAACAGTGAAACGATTTTACATAAACACGAGAGTGTTTCGGTTGCATGAACGGCATGTAAACAAATTTCTGGTACGGACACATGGGCAACAGGTGCTGCATGGACAAAACGAAAGTAGCATGATGAAAGCTTAGTTCATCGTGTGAGTTTTGTGTTTCACTGCCTGTGCATTGTCAAAGGCTTATTCTGGGATGATTTTTTGACAAGCCAAAATTTAAACGGTCTGAAGATTTGTTTTAATTTGTCTCCGGAAGTCGAGTAACTTAGGCTTTAGACACCATATTTTTTTCATCACTGAAATGAAAACAACCTGTTGCTGGTGCTTGTTCTTTTACTGACTTTTAGTCCACATTTATATTGTAAACTTTCCTTAAAAATTCTAGTCTTGTTGTCACTTTTTAAACAGAAAACGCGATATTGGAGTTCAGGTTTCATATAGAATGGGAGATAATCATCATGGGATACCCGTTACTTTTAAGAGTGAATTGTTTTATTCAGGTGATATTTGCAGGTCTTTAGAGTTTGCATTTAGTTCAAATAATACTGACTTGTCGGAAATTTTTATATGTTGTGACTGTACTATTTATAATTTTTTTTAGCTCACCTGACCAGAAGGGTCAGTGTGAGCTATTGCCATCACTTAGCGTCCGTCGTCCGTTAACTTTTCACATTTTCATCTTCTCCTCTGAAATCACTGAAGCAAATTCAACCAAACTTTACAGGAATGATGTATGTACTAAGATTGCTCATTTCGTTTTGATCCGATATAAAACATGGCTGCCAGCACGGAACCTAGTTTAACATTGGACCCTATGGGAAAATCACATTTCCATCTTCTCCTCTGAAACCACTGAAGCAAATTCAACCAAACTTTACAGAAATGATGTACTAAAGGTGCTTAACCAAGATTGCTCATTTCGTTCCGATCCGATAAAAACATGTCAGCATGGAACATAGTTTAACGGTGGACCCTATGGGAAAATCACATTTTCATCCTCTCCTCTGAAACCACTGAAGCAAATTCAACCAAACTTTACAGGAATGATGTACTAAAGGTCCTTAACAAAGATTGCCCATTTCTTTCTGATCTTACAAAAAACATGGCGGCCAGTGCAGAACTTAGGTTTAGCATTGGACCCTGAGGGAAAAATCACATTTTCATCTTCTCCTCTGAAACCACTAGAACAAATTGAACCAAACTTTACAGGAATGATGTAGTAAAGGTACTTCATGAAAATTGCTCTTATCATTTAGATCCGATAAAAAAAATGGCCACCAGTGCAGAACATAGATTAACATTGAATCCCGGTATGAGAAAAACATCCTTTTCATCATCTTCTCTAAAACTATTCAAGCAAATTTAAGTAAATGTATAGAAGGTCCTTTACAAAAATACCTCATTTCAATAGGATAAATAAAAAAAAATACAGGTGCTAATGGACAACATAGCTAAATATTAGACCCCATTGGTAATAAACATCATCTTGGGACATGCATGGCATAGAAGAAGCATTTTGTCAGGTGAGCGATACAGGCTCTGAGCCTCTTGTTTTCAATATTTTTAGCACTGTTTGATCATAAGTGTGGATAGTTACTGCACACTTTTATAGCAAAGTAAAATTAATAAATAAACAACACGAGGGGCTTGTACCAAGTCGACTTAAATCTTTGAAAGCAACCTTTCTGCTAGGGCTTTAAGCTCTTTGATTTTACAATGGGAGCGGGGGGTATGTTTTTGTGAGCTTTTCTCACAGTTCTCACAGTTTTTATACGCCTGTACGTTTTGTACTGCAGTATGTGAATGGGCATGCTGAACTGTACATGCATCACATGTACAATTTGTAATTAAATATTTGGTATTCAGCAAAACCAATATTACATCATATACATGTAGGTAATTTATAACTTTTTGATGTTCTGTATTTTATTTTCAGATTGTTGAAGAAGAAGGAGGAATGGAACAAGTCAATAGAGAAAGGGGATGGTCGAGAGTGGCTACAAAAATGCATTATCCATCCAAACAAGTCGGAAGTAGTCTGAGGGTACATTATGAAAAAATTTTGTACCCATTTTATGTGTTCCAGAAAGGAGACTTGTTTGATTCAAAGGTAAAATTATATTTTACAAGATCAGTTTGAATGATAAATAGATGGGTGCTCAAATCCTACCATGATTATTATGATATGACTGCTGCTCATTAAACAAGGATACATTTTATAGACAAATATTTACACAAAATATCTGTACATCAGGGTTCGACTTATAACAGTAGTCCCGTAGCCCCAGGCTAGTAAATTTGAGGAAAGACTACTAGAACTTGGAACTTGGTAGTCCTTTTGGCTAGCTAAATTTGGAAAATTTCTCAAAGGTATATTTATTCCTGGCCGGTAAAATCACTGCATGACTAGTCAATTCGGGCATCTTGTAGTCCTTTTGTCTACTGAGGATAGTGTCAAACCCTGTACATCATGGTAAAGTGCAACCTTTGGAATTGGTCTTCCTGTTGTATCAAGTAACATGCTAAAGCACTGCTGTGCACAGATGAATTCAGCATCTAATTGGGGTTTTTGCATTCCTATATATAAAATTGTAGGTGTGCAAGTTTGACTTTTGTTCTACAGAATATGCAACCATGATTAATAATAAGTGGCCCTATTGTGCTACCCTTGGTGTTTGTAAGTTAGTCAGCATTACAGAAGAAAAGTGGGAACATCGTGCTGTCTTGCAAACACAAATATTGTATGTCTGATATCAGTGTTGAATATTAATCAGATTCCATGATTATTCAAAATCACATGTTGAAATAATTGAATACTCACAATTATTAATGTGTAGATTGAGTAATAACAACACTACCGAGGGAATACCAGTTAACTTTTAATGGTTCATCGACATGTTTCAAAGCTCATGGCATCTTCATCAGGATACATAGATTAGAAAAAGATGAACTGAAGTTCTAAAATCAGGAATACAAATACAGTGTCACAATAGACAATCATATGTATCCTGATGACGGCGCCTTGAGCGTCGAAACATGTCAATGAACCATAACTTGCATTCCCGTGGCAGTGTTTTTGTAACTTGATCCACTTATTTTATTTTTTTATGTATCAACCCTGCATACCATCGAGGTAGCCACTTTCAACTAGTCTTCCCACCAGAAACTTATAAGGTGTTGGTTTCGGTTCTCACTTACTTCACTTTGTTCATTTTATGTTTATTTTATCAAAATTATTAAGTAATCTTGACGTTTGCATTCAGTAAGTACAGTAAATCGGGAAATTTTGGATGTAGTTATATTTTGGTGTATTTGGCGCCTACCTTCAAAGCACGAAAATTAAACACACCTCTATTTATAATGCTCCAAAATTAGAAACTTCAAACATTGCTCTGCAATATCGCTCACGATATAGTGAGTATTGTAAGTACAATTTTGCAATAATCAATATACAGTCGAACTTCGATGGCTTGAACACCCAAGGGACCGAGAAAAAAAACAGTTCCAGAAAGAGGGGTGTTTGAGCTATTGAGATTTACTGTGTTTAAATTCGGACATAGGATCTAGAAAAGGGGTTCGAGATATCCATGGTAGTCTCGTTATTGCAGTTTGAGCCATCAAAGTTCCACTGTTTGTGTAAATCTTACTGAAAATGAAATTAATGAACACTAAGTTGTCTATTTTTTCCAGAGACTGAGTTGATTTTCCTTTATTCTCTATCAAAACTGAAATAAAATTTACACACAAAATGGACGTGCACTGATTCTTCTACATTCTCTCTTCTGTTATCAAGTAATACAACAAAATAAAACATAGCTGTTTTACCAAAGCGCCAAAATTAAACACACCAAAATAAAAGATGCATATTTTAGCACAAAACCACCAAAATATCCCAATTTACAGTAGTATAAGGGTAAGGTATACAAAAAACGAAGGTTTTAGGGTATTATGTTGGTATTTTTTGTTTACAATTCATTATATATATTCTGGTATATGTAATTGTAGAAATATAAGAAAGAAGAACTAGAGGAAGAATTTGAAGATATGGAATATAAACCACATGGTAAAGATTATAAACCTCATGGTATAGCAGCTAAAACTGCAGCAGGGGGATATAGACGTAAGAACAAACAGGAGAGAATGATTAAGGAGGAGGTAATTATTGTGTCGCCTGCGTTCACGCAGTGGCGACATATAGGGATCACTATCCGTCGTCTGTCGTCTGGCATCGGCTTCACAAAAAATTTCTGTCACATTTTTCTCAGAAACCACATATCCCAACCTTCTGCAATTTGGCATGGAGTATCAGTATGTTGACCTTTACCGTGTAATAGAGTTTTTGATCTCTCGCATGACTACTTTCTTTTTGACAGAACTTAGAATATTTTTTGCGTCTTGAACATTTTTGTCACATTTTTCTCAGGAACCACATATCCTAACCTTCTGCAATTTGGCATTCAGTATCAGTATGGTGACGTATACCGTGTAATAGAGTTTTGGATCTCTTGCATGACTACTTCCTTTTAGATGGAACTTTGAATATTTTTTGCATCTTGAAAATTTGTGTCACATTTTTCTCAGGAACCACGTATCCCAAACTTCTGCAATTTGGCATGGAGTATCAGTATGGTGACCTACCGTGTAACAGTGTTTTTGATCTGTCGCATGCCCACTTTCTGTTTGACAGAACTTGTATGAGACTAATCATTTTTTTGCCTATTTCACAGGCGACACATGTCTTCCCTGGAAGACTTACTACTAAGTTTTCTGTACAGTCACAGTTCTGTTTATGTATGTTTTGCTATTTTATGTTTCTGCTTACATTGTTTTAAAATTAATGGTCGTTAAAAAGGTATACTTTAAATTTGCAATATTTCTTGACTGCTTTTTTTTTATAGGAGACTCATTTTGACATTAGCAGTTCTTCTTCAAATTTGAATTATTCAAAGAACAGTAGAATATATATATAAGTTAAATACAGACAAAGTTATCAGTCTGATTATCAATTTCAGATTTGCTGTCTGTCCACTTCCTGTTTGACAGAATATCAAACAAGTGCAGTAGAATACTGAAGGAATAAAAAGATGTTAATGACCAAATTAGAAGTCCAGAGACATGACAAGAAAACTGAAGAACAAATATACAAAACACTCAAATCTGAAGCACTAACAGTGTAAACTACCGTAATAATAGATTCTCCAGATCCTGCTCTGTATAGGGCACCTGTCAAACTGTCAGTGAGTTAATCTAGGGTTAAGCATGATGAAGAACCAGTAAGAGTTATTCTATTAGAAAGCATGTACCAAGGTCGGAAGGCAAAAATCAAAATTTTGTGGATTTTTGTCGATTTTGTATCTTATTGCTATACTCATATTTGTCCATTACCCTTGGTTGTGGGGGTAGCAGAAAATCGCCTTCCGACCCTAATACATACATTTTCATGGAAAAGCCCTAATGTCAAATTCATGAAGATGTAAAATCTATACATTAAAATAATATTTTCAGTGAAAAAACTTTCAAGTATTATCTCGAGAGCAAACATATTAGATAGCAATTTGTATGGTTACTTGGTAAATTTGTTTATTGTATTTATTACAGGAGCTTGATATTGATTATAATGTTAACTCAGAATTAAAGAAATTACAATTCTATGGAGCTGGACCTAAAGCTGCAGTTCCTGGACAAGGTAAGAAACTTTGGTCCTTAATTTGTAGAATGGAAATACATATTTGAGATGATACAGGCCTCATTTAGGGTAACAATAAAAAAATTTGTTTTCTGTTTTCTATGATGTACATTTTGATATTGGTATAAGGTAGGTTGATTTTGAATTTGATTTTAGCCACCACCAGAATTTACTTATTGTAGTACCCCACCACCACTAGAGAAACAAAATTTAAAAAGATTACATTGAAATGTGTCTTATTCTACATCCTGTCAAATCCTCCATAATTTTTTCAGCATCTATGACAGCTTTTGATTGGTTTTTAGTTCGCCTCAACGAAGTTGAGGGGGACTATTGGAGTACCCCAGGCGTCCGCGTCTACGTCCGCATTTAGGTATATATCTTGGTAACTATGAAGGGTAGGATCATCAAACTTTGTATACAGATGCATCTTGGGCTATCTCACAGCCTCCAAGAAAATTGGGTCTCTTTGACCGATATTTTCTGCTTGAACGACTTACATTCAAGTTAACGACCGAGTTCAGATCTCAGTCACTATACATGGTAGGATCATGTAACCTTGCATTTGCATGCATCTCTGATGGTAGGTCAGCATCCAGGCAAAATTAGGTCNTTCGTTTTGTGAACGTGCACGACGTTCATTTTATAGTTGAAAAACAACAAAGCCTTTGCTGCCGGATGTATTTCAGTGGGTTTTCGGGTGAAAGAATGGCTATCATACCTATTTCTACTGTCAAATGTAAATAAATCCCATAATAAACTCAAATATTTATCGTTATGCTCGTTTGTCATTGTTTTTCCGACCGCCATTTTTTGATTGTGCATTACGTTCGTATATCGCTTATGTCATGTAAAATATATTTATTTTGGTCCTTGAAACTTATATAAGATACAAAACAAAAAGTTTGTGACATCATTATATTTTATTGTTTATTGTTTTCCTCTTGACAATGATGGAAACCTAAATCTCTATTAAAATATACACATTATGAAGACTGGTTTCCGTTAGCAATTTTATTATCTATCTGTTGATGTTACCGGGAACAGTTCAAGGTAAATATTTGTGTATCATGTGCAATCAGCTGTTGAGGGTCATTGAGGGGAAGTGTAGACACTAATTAGAGATGCATGTATAGAGATTATGTAATTATAGTGTTTTGACAATGATAATGTATAAACTTTGTGAATTGTGATTATTGGGATAAGTTGTCTATTTGAACAGTGACCATCTATAATTAACTGTGATTATGTAAACCTTGTGAATTGTGATCATACGGATAAGCTGTCACAGTGACATTAATAAAACCCTTTCTTCTCACACATAAAAGGAAGCGTGGTCACATCCCAAGCTGGGCAAAAAGAATAATTATTTTTGGAAGACAATAAATACAAATGGATATTCTTTTGATCATTAGATAGGTATTATAGAAAACGTAATTACAATAAGGCATTTATTTTTTCTAGTAAGAATTACAATGAGCTGTATGTAACAATACTGTTGTTGTATATCAAAAGCTATTGCCGATTTTAATATTTCCTTAGGTCTATGAAAGAACAATTATACTCCATAAATCTCGCTAGCTTCCAAGTATATAGCAACTGTTGATGACACATTTTTAACCTATCATCTTCTGCCGTTTAGCATTGACGTTCAATCTTTACATACAGCCGTATTTTACTATTTCTGCCACGAATATGTCACGATTTTCTACTTTCCTACACTATCAACTATTTGCCTAAAATCCCCTGCGTATTATACAGTAGAACAAGCTTTTTTCCAGGGATTTTTTGGCCGATTTGGGGGTGCGTATAATGTATAAATGCGTATTATCTACAACTGAAAACGGTATTCTACATCCTGTCAAATCCTCCATAATTTTTTCAGCATCTATGACAGCTTTTGATTGGTTTTTAAATGAGAGTATTCTGACATTGTGGATAATCTGACACAATTTTTACAATTTAATTATTGTCCCCCCCCCCTCCCCCCAAATAGAATTTAATTTTGAGAAGTGATCCCACCCCACATAAAAAAATATGTTTAACCCCACACCCAATAGAAAAATATAAAAAGTGAGTCCCCCGTCACAGGTACATTTAAATGGAACAGCCCTTAGGCTAATTAGCCATATGTCCCAGGTCAAAATACTTGAGTCATGAAGCTTTATGTATGCAAAGAGAAGTATGTTTTAAGGATTTTATGAAGATGATGATCAAAATGAATAAGAACCACGCCAACCAAGTATTTTTTTTCTTTTTAACAGATGAGAAACCAAAATTGCCAAAGAACAAAATGAAGATGAGAGAAAAGAATATTGATCCAATGGCTTATACAGGGGTTAGTATTATTGTTGCTGAAATTTTTTCTCAGATTGAAAAAAAAATTGGTATAAATATGAATATCATTTTTGTGACATTTTCTAGTGAATTAGGTCCAGCTTTAATGTGTAATGGTTCAGAAAATATCCATGTATCATATTTTCAGGCATAAGCACTATAAAATGCAAAACAAAAGTGGCTACAAGAAATGGAAAGTGGCCATTTGTCCCAGTACAACAATATTAAGCTTACTTAGATTTGTTGTATGGGGCAGATTTTGATATAAATACTGTTGTTGATTTCAGATTGACTACAGAGAAAGTCCCTATAACCTGCCCATCTGAAAACAGAATTTCTCTGATTTTGGTGCAGAATATTTTCCTATATAATTAAGCAGAACTTACCCTTGAAAACCAGCCCCTCCATTTTTGGAATATCATTTGTATAAATTGGTCTCAAAAGTGATTTTTATGTCAAATTCACCCGAAGACAGTATTTGCTGACAATGAAATAACAATTTCAATCAGTGTTGCATTTCAGTTGGTGTATAGATCGATTTATATGTGTATGTCAACAGATTGTCTTGATTGAAATTTGCAAAGAGATCATGATGTAAATATTTAATCGCAATCTATCTTGCACTTTCCATTTCTCTGTTTGGATAAAAATCAACCTCTTTGGAACTTCCAAGAGCTGGAACCTCATTTAATTGGCCAATTTCTTTAGTGAAGGCAGAGGGCAGTTTTCAGAGTTTCCACTGTTGTATATTTGTGACATGTGCAACAGTGATGGTAAAAATTACTATTGTTGATTTCAAATTGACTTTTATATTTGTCAATTGTGTAACCATGGTTCATTTCAGATTGACTATTATATTTGTCACATGTGTAACCGTGGTGATGGGGATGAGTATATGTTGTTGTGTGATGGATGTGATGATGCTTTTCATACATACTGTTTAATACCACCATTAGCAGAGGTACCCAAGGGAGACTGGAGATGTCCAAAATGTGTCAAACAGGTAAGAAAGAATTTATATATTCATTCAATAGGAAGATAGAATTTAATTCAAGATTTCTATCCTAAACTTGTGTATATATGGCAGTCATTTTCAGATGTTTACTTCTAGAAGTGGGCTATTCATTTTGTATAATCGCAAATGCTAATGATATCACTTGTTTGTCATCATTCTATCATGTATGCCATATTGTTTTTTATGTAGATACATAAAACATTTTTTAGTAGGTCAAAGTGAGTTATTCTCCTTTGAAGGAGGAGTCTGATTATGTAAAGTTAAAAATTTGGTCTGGGAAGAAATGTTTCTGTTTTAATAGTAACAACAGATTTGAATATTAATATGGTTAATCATTAATGAAAAGTACATTGTAAATAATGTCTGTTATATTTATAGGTCTGTTCTAAGCCACGTGAACCATATGGTTTTGATCAGTCAAAAAGAGAGTACTCACTACAGTCGTTTGGTGAAATGGCAGACCAGTTTAAATCCAACTACTTTAATATGCCTGTTCATGTAAGTAAAAAAAAGGTTTCTAAAAATTAAAGTTTAAGGTTAACATTACATGTACATCCCTCCCAAATTAGGAAGAAACTTTGAGTTTTAAATGCATTTGTTGAATGTACAATTTACTTAGTATTTTGACATTTTTTGGCAGATATTTACATGATTACTGTCGAATGCCACATTAATTTCTCTGTACAATACTTGACTTGAATATTTGTAGGAGATTTAGCAACTATCAATTGTCTGTGCCGTTAGCCACTAGCCCTATGCAAGGGACTAGTAAAATCTGTTAGGGCTAGTAAAATTTAGTTTGAGCTAGAAGTACATAAGACCTTACTAGACCCTCTGGGCCAATGAATCAAAAGTTTTTGGCACAGACTTTATCCATGCATTAATGATGATGTTTTCATGTTGAGTGCTGAATCAGTTACAGATATAACAAGTAACAGTATTCAGACTATGACCATATAAGTTAAATGCCTTCTTGAATAATTGTGTTTTGCAGTCATTATATCATGGAAATGTTTTATGGCTTTACAATAATAGTTGATCTATACAGAAGTAATTGTATTCTTTTTAATCAGATGGTGCCATTAGAACAAGTAGAAAGGGAGTTCTGGAGACTTGTAGCTAGTATTGAAGAAGATGTTTCAGTTCAATATGGTGCTGATATACATGCTATGGAGATGGGAAGTGGTTTCCCTACAAAATCTACCAAGGACTTGTTTCCAGAAGATGAGGTGAGCTGAATATTTAACTTAACTAACTTGCATGAAAGTTTTCTGTATTTATACAGATTTCTATATTTTGAACTTATTATTTCTTGATATATTTCCTTACAAAAAGTTTTATTTTATCATTTGTCATATTTTCACACAAGAACAGATAGTAAACATTCACGTATACATATTTTGAGTGAAGGCAAGCATTTATTCGAAGAAAGAGGAGAAAGCGTGTGCAAAAAAGCATGCTGTTTCATTATAATACAATAACTATGCCTGTCACTTTAAAAGATAATGAAGAAAATAAAGCATGTTCACAATAGATATAAATCAATAATAGTTGATATATTTAGTTGTGATTTCAGTCTGTAAAACAATGGTATCTACTGGGTGTCAATAAACATTTATGTATTTTTCAGGAGTACATTAACTCTGGATGGAATTTAAACAATTTACCCATACTTGAACAGTCAGTTTTATGTCATATCAATGCAGATATATCTGGAATGAAGGTGAGAATTATTGAATTATTAAACTGTATCTCTATTTTGGATAATAAATATTTCAAATTGTCTATCAAGAATAAGTAGAAATATTTATTTACAAAAACATGTACATACAAAAAAAAATGTATATCATTTTGAAGTAAGAAATGACTTCATACAGATTTGTAATAAATGTTAAAATGTCATGTTGTAAATGTTTTCACTAAAATGTACCCTCGTCTGCAAATCAGAATAAGTACATGTATATATCATATGAAGAAAAACTCAGTAGTTCTTTTACCTCTTGCTTCACCTTAGCCCAATTTTTAAGACATACGTTGTATAACTTCAGTACATTATAATCATTCTCATGACGTGCTTATAAATTTCGGGCTAGTAACACATTCAGAACTACAATCTATAAAATAATGACAGTTTCACCAAGTTAGATTGATGTCAGGATTTTTTTAAATGTGAGAATGCTGTTTTTATTGAGGTAAAAAATAAAGTATGACGGAAAAATCACATTTGTATATTTTTCTACAGATTCCTTGGTGTTATGTTGGCATGTGTTTCTCCAGTTTTTGTTGGCATAATGAAGATCACTGGAGTTATTCTATTAACTATTTACATTGGTAAGTATATATAACATGGAAATTTAAGCAACTTATTTTAGTTACCACAATTACACCCCGAAAATTTTGGCTAAATTGATAACCACCACTAATTTTCAGGAGAAAGTCATAGATTTTACTGTTTAAATTAAAATTTGATTTGAATTTGATTTTCAGGAGGCAGAAAGGCAGGAAAATATGTGTGTTAGATTAATTTTTTGATCAGATAATAATTTTGATACCAATGTACCCGAAAGATCATAAAAGTACCATGAGATAATTGTATTAATAAAGCTTAAAGTAGCTTGAAATTATGTGTACCTGATATTTGGTTTACTTATATGATTTTTTGTTCCCATTGTCTAAAAAATAAAACTCATCATAGCATTTATCAGTATTATTTATGATCCTTACAATATTTATACCCCCGCTCCGAAGGAGGGGGGTATACTGTTTTACCTCTGTCCGTCCATCCGTCCGTCCGTCATTCCGTCCGTCCGTCCGTCCGTCACACATACTTTCGTCGCATTTTTCTCGGCAACTACACATGACAGCCCCTTGATATTTGGTATTGTGCATCAATATGGGGTCCTATACTGCGCCTCCCCTTTTGGGCCATATTGAATCACCACTTCCTGTTTACCGGCTTTTTGACTTTTTAGCTCACCTGGCTAAAGCCAGGGTGAGCTTTTGCCATCACTTGTCGTCCGTCCGTCCGTCGTAAACTTTTCTTCAAAAATCTTCTCCTCTGAAACTACTGGGCCAAATGAAACCAAACTTGGCCTGGATCATCACCAGGGTATGTAGTTTAAAAAATGTGTTCGGTTAGTNAAGTGTACTGTAACATATAGCTACACTGCATAATCTAACGGCAACTTTTATCTCCAAAGCAGTGGTTATACCAATGTTAGAGCTTGAAATCAACTTTAAAGCTGTGAAAACAACGAGACTAGAACCCTTAATTGGATGATATTATATTAATAGAACATTCAGGATTCAAATAAAGAAGCATAAATATAGTTGAAAGAGTCAATATATGTCATGTAACTTTATAGACTAATGCAGGGAAAACATACAAACACGAAAAGCTGATGAAAACACAGTTTATCTACATGTAAAAGAGTAAATACGATATTAAATTTTATTTACAACACCAGTAAACAATGCACACTACATGTTGGTAGGCATAAACAACATACAGGAATTATTCTTTATTTTGATGCAAGAAATAACAAGTTTTTTGTTGATGGTAGTCAAGAGCAAAAATAAACGTAAATGTTGTTACTTTTATAAACAATTACAAATATTAGTTGATATATTTATTAACTTCACAAAACTTATTTTAATGCAACTTAAATTCATCATTTTCAGCATTTTCTGATTTTCCATTTTGATAAATAATTTTTCTTTCACAGATTGTGAGGGCTGACCAACATGCTGGAGAATTTATGGTGACTTTTCCCAGATCTTACCATGCAGGATTTAACCAAGGATATAACTTTGCTGAAGCTGTTAACTTTTGTACTGCTGATTGGGTGAGGTTTTGTTTCATTCTATGTAGAACAATTAGTATTTTGGAGGGGTTTCTGATGCAAGGTTGTTCTAAGTATGAATTGTTATTTTTTGTTTTTTGTTTTACAAATTTGTGGTTACAACATTATATAATGAAACAAAGTGTCAAGATAAGAATGGATTACCTGAGCAAGTTCCATAAAAAGTTGGTTTACAGATGAGTAGATATAGGCTATGTTTCTGTCACACAGATTGAAAGAATTTTTTTATTAGTATTTAGTAACAGATATGGGGGAAGGGCTATTCCATTAAAATGGATGTGGGTAGGTAGGAAGGGACTTTCAAAGTACCCCCACAACCAACAAACTGTTTTTAGATAATTTTACATAAAACTAATGGGAACATGCCGAGAATGACCTACGACCCATGTCCGCTCATTAAACTTCCCTTCCTACCCACCCACATCCATTTTAATGGAATAGCCCTAAATGTCAAGGAGACACATCCCATCCAATCTCCAGGTTAAAATGACCCAAAACAAAGCTTTTAGGGTCACAGTACAGCCTTCAACACAGTTTGGAACCTCAAACCACATAGCAAGCCCTAAGATATGTTTTCATTGTTACTTACTGTAACAAAGCAGTTTTCTCTGATGTCTCCGTGAATAAGCATCATAATACATGCTTGTAGTGTTATTAGTATTTAAACATGTATTGCACTGTCACTAGAATTGTTTTCTAGCGGTATTTTCACATTATTATATATTCATGCATTTTAAGCTATATAACATTATTTGTAGCTCCCAATGGGAAGATTATGTATAGAACACTACAGAGCATTATGTAGACAGTGTGTGTTTTCTCACGAAGAATTGGTGTGTAAAATGGCTGCTGATCCAGACAGTTTAGACATAGTTGTAGCAGCCAAAACATACCAGGATCTGTTACATA
>MJUU01027520.1:72099-104149 GCA_002080025.1 Modiolus philippinarum
ACGTTGATATCTCAGTAACTACATGGTAGGATCATCTAACCTTGCATGTGCATGCATCTTTGAAAATAGGTCAGCATCCAGGCAAAATCAGGTCACTTTGACCTACATTTTCTGCATGATTGACTTACATTCAAGTTTATGTCCGAATTCAGTTACTATACATGGTAAGATCATCTAGCCTTTGTATACATGCATTAGGGATGGTAAATCAGCACCTTGGGCAAAAAATGGGTTTCTGTGTCCATTTGCCATAACGAGGCGAACTTTGTAATCGATGATTACCTATGTTTTATCGTCATCGTCATGAGTGCTGTGCTTATACCTCATAGTAATTTCAAGACAGGCTCCAGCACAGGTTTGAGTAGAATTCATTGCTAAATGTCCAACAATGCTACATCCAGGTTCTTTAATAACAATTCTAACATGGCTCTTGTTAATAGTCAACCAGTATAATACTCGATAACCATATATTTTGCCCATTCGCAAATGTTATCGGAATATGAGTAAACTTGATGAAAAATAACAATTTTTTTAATTTTTTTGTCTTAGTTTATGAAGCAAATAAAGGTTAAGAACAGTTTTTAACCAAATCAAGCAATTCAGACATGTAAATGTGTATTGTTTTGCTTTCAATCTGAATTTTGAACTTGCAAACATCAGATTTTGTATTGTGACGTCATAGACACAGACAGCAATAGAGGCGAAAAATCCGTCTTCTCTTAGGTTGCTTCAGAATGGAAAATGCCATTTTCTGTAATATTAGAATCCAAATAATTCATGGCAGATATATGGTTATTGTCATTTAACCATGGGCTTGGCCTTTATATTCGTAAATTTAACCCTTCGCTGACGCTCAGGATTAAATTCGAATATAAAGGCCTAGCCCATGGTTAAATTTCCAATAACCATTTACCTGCCATGAATTATTTCTTAAATATAAAATATGTTTGTAATTGGAACAAACATGAAGTATGTTTGCAAGTGAGAAAGTCATTTTGACTACCGCATAAATGCTAAAATATTGATATGTAGAAACTTAATATTTGTACAAAAACTGAAAGGGGAACTGGAAATATTTCTGTTACAAGTTAAATGTATAAACATGCATTGCATAACTTTATTATATACTGTAAACAGAGAAATATTGCCAATATTTTTATTTCACTTTATTCACATTAAGGGATCTAGTGCAAAAAAAATATTTTGATGCAGTTGGGTAATTTAGTAGCTCTGCTGACAAATGCTAATTCAAGACTGCCCGAAATGATATTAAATTTGAAAACCATGTGAAAACAAATGATGTGGTAGTTTGACTGTTTACAGTAGTATTAAATGATACAAATATTAAATAAATAAATAGACAGTATCAATTATTAATTAGATTTAAATTTCTGTAAAGGAAGGTAGGATTGAGATTTATTGAATGTGTTATTCTTTTGAATTTGAGTGATTTTTCAGCATTTTACAACTATATTTGTAGGTCAAACTGAGTCTCCTAGAAAGCATCCTAGAAAATCACCATTAATAGCCAGGTCTGTAGAGGCTCCTGTACTTGAATTATCTGAATCAGCAAGACAACAGTTAGAGGAGCTTATGATGGAAGGAGACATCTTGGAGGTATCACTCGATGAAACACAACATATTTGGAGAATACTTCAAGCATGCCAACCAAGACCTGATGGAAAGTTCTTGGATATAGAGGTATTGTATACTATTGCTGTGCATTATATTCCTTTAGATACCAAAATAGAACCTCTTAAATCCTATGAAATTTGTACAAAGTGTAGGTTGACTTACTTTATAATTTATGGGCTTTATTTGTTGTTTTACAATGTATATTGATAAAGATATATATTAAGTAAAACATGATACAAGAATTCAAACACTTACACATTCTTCCGAGATAAAAAAATAAAAATAAAATAATAGCCGACTACATCCTGACCATACAATTAACAAATTGTCTGAATCCAAAGCATAATTTTTTTGTATATATTAATACAATACTTTATAACAAAAAAAATGTTACCTTGTAACCATTGCATCACTTACTCTTGAAATGGTTTCTCTGTCAGCTTGTGTTTCATCTTATAACCTCACAACAAAAAGCATGAAAGATAAATGAAAAATCATTGCCATACATTATGTCAGTCACTATATTTTTGGTTTCTGTGTAAATGAGGTAAAGGTAAAGGTGAAAATTGATAAGCTTTTCTTCTGCATTATAAAGCAACATTTTGGTAATTACAAAATCAATTTTGGTAGGATCATGAATCTCTGATGTCAAAAGAATCTGTTGACAAAGAAAAGTTAGTGGTAAAAATCAAAAAGGAGAAACCAGATGATGCAGAGAAGAAGAAAAAGAAAAGGAAAAAGACTGATGAGGGAACTGATGTATCAAAACCAAAGAAAATCAAAGATCCCAATAAAATGAAAATAAAAGTCAAGATTAAAAAGGAACCATGCAAGGATAAACTCCCTGTGATCAAACAAGAGGATGTTGCTGAATTCAGTAAGTTTGTCTCTTTTAATACAATCTAACCTTGATGGCTGAAATACCCAAGGGACTGATGAAAATGGTTGGAGCTGTCGAGGTAAATTTATTTCTAGCTTGGAAAAATGGACAAAACAAGGTTTCAAAACATTCATGGCAGTTGAGGTCATCATAAATCAGCTTTATTGCTGTAATAAATATCCACTAATTTTATGTAAATTTATTACTACATGAAAGTTTTATGTATTCAGCATTTTGTTCAGTGTGAAAAACACAGACAATTTGTCAAAACAAAAAATCATTAATATCTTCTTCTGCTAATGTTTTATTTTTATCCCTCCATGTGATGCAAGTTGCCTTGTAAAAAATTTGATGAAAATATACTTGATGTTTGATTTAATTACAGCTAAGTTAAGATTCAAATGTCCTAAAAATCAGCTATGACACAACTGATGCTTTTCTAGAAATTCAAGTCATGTTTATGTTAGATCTAGGGATGTGCAAGGCACTGAACCTTGATATGGTGAAAATTAATGCATCAAGGTTCAAAGCTTTTGATTCAAGCCTTGAATCTAGAATTCAGGAAATCTGTTCAAGCTGTAATTTCTATCCATTATCAACAATCAAAATGGCAAATGCAAGACACTTTGCATTAAAAACTGCAAAAACACGAAATTACATGTAGTGTAGGATTGCTGCAAACAAATTATATTTATTGATGGATTTTGGTAATTTATTATAAAAAAAAAAAAAAACAAACAAAATCTTTTAAATGGAAGAACTTAGATGGAAATGAAAACTAATGTGAGGTAAAAATCAGCAATGTCTTTTTCAAAACATGCAAAATAAAATAAAAAAGGGTGACAATAAAAGCTTTAAGAATTCAGCACACATTAATTTTGATAAATATTCCACATCAAACAACTATCAGTGCATAGGTAAATATCATTGCAAAATGTATAATACCTTTGTAAGCAATGTTAATTTTCTTTGTAGATATAGTTTATTTGGCAAACAAATTATCACATGTTTGCATCTTCATGTGCTAATATACATGTAATAATCTAACATTGTAGTGCCACTGTCTGGAGATACTGCATCAGATGTTGAACAAATCAAGAAAACAGTAGAGACGTTTGACAAGGTGAAGAAGATAGGTGAAAAACCAAAGAAAAAGAAAGTAAAGAAGAAGGAAGGGGAGGAAGGAGAGAAAAAGAAAAGAAAACCCAGAGAAAAGAAGAAGGAAAAAGTTATGATTGACGATGATGATGACTCGGAAAATTGTGCTGCTATAAAGTGTTTAAAACCTACAGGTAATACTCATGAATGAATTCTGAGCAAATGATCCCCTACTAAAAAAAATATGGACTGGAATAAGATTGTTATATTTGCCGTCTTCCGTCTGCAGAAATGCCAGTTACAGTTAATAGAATTTGAATTTTGAATAATGGATACTTCAACTCTTGAAGTACTGATGTACAAGTTTGTAATGTATTAAATTTTGTTACCTTAGAAACCACCTTAGAATTTATTGATCGAAACCAGGAATGATCAATTTAATTTTATCAAAAGTAACCGAAATGATATTCGGTAGATGTACATGATACAAAGACAGTAGCGTCAAGTCTAAATGGGACTCCAGCAATAAGCAAATACTTTCATAGTGGCAAGAAAATGCTGATATGGAGAGGAAGGAGACATAGCTGTACAAAAATAATTATTGTTTATGAAATATATCTTAAATCAATAGTGATATGATGCACATTAACATGTTAAGTGGAATAGGCCCAAAAGATTAGATAAGTTTCATATGAGTGTATCAATAGATCCTTTCATGTTAACTGCGGTCCTGAATTTCGCACATGCGACTATATGCCTTTGAGTGCTTAAAATGCAACGTCATAATATATGTGACGTCTTGATTAATTGTCCTACGACGTCATTTTTGCGGGAACTTATTTTCCACTCAAAATCAGAGGACCGCAGTTATCGTGAAAGGGTCTATTCTTGATTGGACCAATTGCGTTCTTACTTGCCAAATTGAAAGTTCTAGATATGGAATGATTTACTTTATTTTAACACTTAATTATGTAGAAATATCACCAATTGAATATTGAAAACAAAAATTGACCACGGAAGCTAATGAATTTGTTCAACTGGTTTTGGTGAAATTGTAGTACATGCATACAGGAGTAATTCTGTTGTCACTGTTTACATGGTTTAGTCATTAGAAATTAAGATATATTCAGTAATTTTCTCTCTTAACTGTACAAACATGTATATATTTGTAGGAGAAGAAGTTAATTGGGTGCAATGTGACCATTGTGAAGAATGGTATCACTTACTGTGTGTAGGGCTAGGGTCTGATGAGATTAAGGAGGATGAAGACTACAAGTGTTTTAAATGTAGTGGACAAAGTAATTCATCAGCCATTCCATCAATGTCAGATATTGTGATAAAACAGGAAACACAAGAAGATTTGGTATGCCATGAAAGTATGCCTGATGAATATAACCCATCGATTTTCACAAATCAGCATACAATTGGAGATGTAGGGAAAGAAAAGACAATGGAAAATGAACAATATAAAGGGGAGGTAAACACACATTTCATTGGTGACATTAATTCCGAACAAATACCTGATTTGTCTTGCAATGTCGCAACAGAAATAATTTCAGAAAGTAATCAGGCAATACCTAGTCAATTAATGCAACATACAGAAGATACAATGGAAAGCCAAGACTCTTTAACTAATGATGATGTACCGTGTGAAAACAGTGTAGATAATAGTATTTCAATGGAGGTTTCAAATGAATCAAGTCGTGATGTTTCTCAAGATGAATCCTCAATGGACAGTCAAGATGATAGTCAGAATTTAGAAATGTCAGCGGACATTAGCGAAGAACTGTCTATGTCTGTGCCAAACTCAACAGACATAAGTGAAGAATTATCAGTGTCTGTGCCAACCTCAACAGACATTACTGAGGAACTTTCAGTGTCTGCAACAACTTCAACAGAAATAAGTGAAGAATTGTCAGTGACTGTACCAGAAACCTCAGATTCACTTGCTAACATGGAGGATGATATTTCAACCACTGTCGCACAAAGTAACAATGATGACGATGTCACTGATGAAACCGTCGAAACCTCATAATTCTTATAATTTCTGATCTCCATGAGTTTAAGTGCCCCTTGTTTATCATGAATATATGTAAATATTCATATTTTTCAAGTGTTGTGGATATGATTTTTTGGAAGACATTTTGTAGTAGACTTTTCTATAAAACCTCTTCATGTGATAGCTTGAAACTGATAGGATATATGATTTTAAAATGTACATATTTGCAATACATAAGAATTAAATTTAGCAAATTATTTGATTTTTGATGAAGCAGGATGCTTGAACCTGTAGTTGTTGGGTGTGAATTCTAGAGAGAGGGAGAATGAAGTCTGCTTTGTTCGAATTTGTGGTATTCAGGGACATAGAAAGAATTCTTGGGTATATTGAAAATCAAATTCAACAAAAAAACATCTTATTTTATGGTATAGTTAACCTGACCCTGAATATCATAATTTTCAAAGTGACATAATATGATTATAGATTTATGCTATATGTTTATATCTTTTGTTATAAATTATTTTTGTTTTGTTTTGATTTGAGTTATAGTTGTGTGTTTAATGTTGTAGTTTTATTTTTGCATGTGTTTATGTTGGCTGTGACCATATTATAGAGTGTAAGAGAAAAGCCTGAGTATTATAAACAGATTTATGAGACCCAGTCTAACACCTGTCTTAATAAATGAAGTGCTCTGAAGACTACTGGAAAGCACATATAAGGGCTATTCCAGTAAAAATTTCCACTAAGACGTTGAATGCCACTTATTTAGATATATAAATAAACTATTAAGACACAATAGAAATTTACCCACCACCAACAGAAAAAAAATCACTGATGTTCCACCCCCACCCCCGGTTGGAAGTCTAAATGGAATAGCCCTAAGTACTTGTTTATACTTTTTCAAACTAATAAAATTTTGTTAAGGATTTTATTATTTCATAATATGAACAGCGTAGGATATTAAATTTCATCCATAAAGATTTGATCTTTTGAACATTGCAGTCTCACCTTAAATCACATTTATTCAGATGCATAATGATTACATTTTACCCTGTGTGTGTGAAATGTCACCATAAACCAGGTACAAAATGTCAGCTCAACCTATCATGGTTTCAGTAAGGATTTTATCATCATTAATTAGTCCTTAGGTTTAACATGATTTAGATATTGCAATACTTCTAATTTTGCCTAGCACTAGATTGCTTCCTGAATTCAATTTGCTAGTATAATCTGATTTCATACTATTGAAGTTGGCTTATATTGCTGAAAAAAATGTATTAGATTCAGTCTGAAGAGTTTCTGTAAGTGTTTGTAACATTTTAAACTGATGACCACCTAAGCTGAGTATTGTTTGGACTTTTCCCATTGTCATGTTAAGTGCCCCTATCATATGTAGATTCAGGATAAAAGCAAAATGAAAGTGATTGCAAACATTTTAAGTCGGAAATGTTTTTTCAGGTATTATTCGAGGGTAATAAGTAGTAACACTGGCTAAGACCCAAAGGGAGAATATCAAAAAAACCTTTTGCCAAATATATACTTAAATGACTCTTCTTTTAATTTTCACTTTCAATACATTTGAATGGTCAGCCAGTTTTATTATAAAGGATAGGAACATAAAGGAAAAATGTGGAAAATTTTCTGACTTGTCATAAACACGGGTATTCTTTCCTGTTGAGTGTTTAATTCAAAAGTTGCCTAAAATATAAAAATATAAAGATGTGAAGACCAGGTTATTAAAATTGTTCATACCATCTTCATTCCTCAATTTTTTTATGTGACTCTCAACATCATTTCTGTAATCATCCATGCATTAATGCATTATTTAAGTAAAATACCCCACAAAAGTTTACAGAATTAGATATGGAATGTCACATTGTTTCTTTTAAATTTCATTAAGTATTTGGAGGAGAGAAAGGTTGTTAGTTGATTTTAGTTTGTGTAACATCACAAGTAAACACATGTACATATCATCTTATTTGTATAAATCTTGTATCAGTGCTATTTGTCCCGATAAACACATTTTTGTTGAAGAAAAAGAATACAGGTAATAAAAAAGGAAATTTGAAAATGCTAGTTTCTTTGTTTTTCACCTACAGGTATAAACATATAATCAGTTTATAAAGCTGCCTTTTAGCTCACCTGACCCTAAGAGTCAGTGTGAGCTATTGCTATCAATAGCAATAGCTATTGCAATAGCAATAGTTCATTGTCTGTCTGTTAAACTTTTCACTTTTTCATCTTCTCCTCTGAATCCAATGAAGCAATTTAACAAAACTTTACAGGAATGATGTGTGGATGGTGCTTAACAAAGATTGCTCTCTTCATTCTGATCCGACAAAAAACATGGCTGCCAGCGCGGAACTTCAGTTAAACATTGGACCCTATGGGAAAAATCACATTTTCATCTTTTGCTCTGAAACCTTTGAGGCAAATTTAACCAAACTTTACAGGAATGCTGTACTTTACAGAAATGCTGTACTTTACAGGAATGCTGTACAGAAGGTCCAATATAAAGATTGCTCATTCCCTCTGATCAAACAGAAAACATGGCTTCAAGTGCGGAACATAGATTAACATTGGACCTTATAGGAAATTTAATCATTTTCACCAGTTACTATGAAATTATTATTGAAGCCAATTGTACCAAACTGATTGGGAGCGATGTATGGAAGGTCCTGTACAAGGATTGCTAGTTTAGGTCAGATATGACAAAAAACATTGCCACCAGCATGGAACGTACCTTAATGGAAAATCCCTTTTTGATGATCTGTGAAACCACTGACGCCAATTCAACTAAAGTATAGCTTAACATTAAACCCTTAGGGAAAAAACATCATTTTTGGTCATCAGCAAAGACAGTGCTTATATAAGAAGCATTTTGTAAGGTTAGCAATTCAGGCTCAGTCCCTGAGCCTCCAGTTGTTATGTTGAAAAGAGGACTATATCACCAAAAAAAGTGTAGAGGTATTGTAAGATACACTTTGTCATGTCTGTCTTTTCGTTTTGTCTCCTGGAGGTTTTTTTTCCAGTAACTTGTGGTTGAAATTCAATCTTGGTATAAAGGTTGTTGACTACAGTACTTTGACCAATTAGAAGTTGAAGTGATTCTGGAGGTATGACCCTTGAAACTTCTGCCTGGAGTCAATCCTAGATACATTTACACAGGAAAATGTGAAATCACAATGCAACATTCTGTTCCGTTCATTGCAGAATATTAATATCTCAACTCAATCCTCTGACATTATAATGTCGCTGGAAATGCTTTTGTATACTTTTTAGTCCCCTACCAGTGATAGCCGTAGGGGACTAAAGGTTTGCACTCTGTCTGTCTGTACGACAGTCCTGCATCAGTTTTCTGCATTTTTTTTCTAAACCATTGCAGGTATTATCTAATATTTGGTATTGTGAGTCTACCTCAATGAGTAACAGAACAAGTGTCAGTTTGGTTCTGGTCCACTGATTATTGACAGAGTTATGGGCCTTTGTGTTAGAAAATTTTAGTAAAATATCAGTTTTCCGCACCTTTTTTCTGAACCATTGCAGATATTGATCTAATAATTGGCATGTGAGTCTACCTCAGTGAGTTACACATGAAGTTGAAGCTTGTCACCTGATTTTTAAAGGAGTTATGGGGCTTTGACCAAGGAAATTTTAAATATCAGTTTGCCTTACTTCTTTCTGAACCATCCCCTGTATTGATCGTATATTTGGTATATTTGGTATATGAGTCTACCTTAATGAGTTACAGATGAAGAAAGAGTTAAGTTCCGGTCAAGTGATTTTTGACAGAGTTATGGGCCTTTGACTCAGAAATTTTTTTTTACTATTTTTGCTGATGTATCAAAGCATTGCTCTACCAGAAGGGGACTTAGTATTGCCTTGCAATACGATCAGCAATACGATCCATACTTGTTATCATTAAATCTTGGTGTCACTTGATGAGAATTCAACCCTTGACCTCTTTTGCAGTTTCAGACTTTTTCAGACAAACTTGTTTTGTGTTATGGTAGAATCTAACAGATTCTGAAGTCAGCAGAACAGAGATGGCCATTTAAATGTTTATGACCCTACAATATAGGTATACTCTAATCTGTCTTCACATCCAACCGATTTTGTCCATTGGTGTTTTTGATAGAAATGAACCTATAACCTTGTACCCAATTGGACATCTCCTCTGAAGTTACTTTAACAAAGGTTGCTTGACATGACAAGAAACATGATGCAAAGCATGGAAGTCGGCTCAATGTTGGATCCTATGGGAAAGCATTTATTGATCATGTTCTCTAAAACTAAAATCATGCTGTACCTATTACATAGATTAACAAAGGAGGCTATAGGACAAATTCTCATTATGGTCTATGAAATTATTGATTCTATTCATTCCAGACTATACTTAAGGAGTTATTGAAAGTGTATGCCCTAATCAGTCATTTACTTTTTATTACATACACACCTTTGAAATATCATTCACAGGACCCAACAAAAAATCATGAGATTAAATTATGTTATGCTCTGAATGGTCATTGTATTTATAGAGGGATGATACATCTGCCTATACACAAACTTGCTAGTGTGCAGTAAAAAATTTTGTAATATATAATTTAGGATGTCTTTACAGCTGCACAAAACCAGTTTTTAGCTCACCTGGCTATCTCAAGAAGAGCTCTTGCCATCAGTTGGTGTCTGCTGTGAACTTTTCATTCAAAGATCTTTTCCTCCGGAACTGCTGGGCCAGTTAGAACCAAAGTTGGTCACAATAGTGCTTGGATGGTCCCCTTTTAAAAATTGTATACGTCAGGTCCATACCTTATCCAAGATGGCAGCCATTTAGGAACATAGGTTTAACATTGGATCCTATGGAAAAGACATTCAAAGATCTCAGAAACTACCAGTCCAGTTATAACCAAACTTAGTCACAAGGGTCCTATAACCAAACTTAGCCACAATAGTCGTTAGATGGTCTCTTCCAAAAAAGGTGTCCAGCAGGTCCGTACCTAATCTAAAATGGCTGCCAGCAGGGAACATAGTTTTAACATTGAACGCTATGGAAAAGGCATTCAAAGATCTTCTCAGAAACTACCAGTCCAATCAGAACCGAATATACTAGTAGTGACAATTGTCCTGAGATGGTCCCTTCCAAGAAAGGTATCTGGCAGGTCCCTACCTCTTTCAAGATGGCCACCAGCGGTGTACATAGTTTTAAACCTTGGACCCTATGGAAAAGACATTCAAAGATCTTCCCAGAATTATACTATTCAATTTATAAGCAAACTAAGTCACAATAGTCCTGAGATGATGGTATCTGGCAGGTCCGTACCTCATCCATGATGGCTGCCAGAAGGGAACAGTTTTAACATTGGACCTTATGGAAAAGACATTCGATTATCTTCTCAGAAACTACCTATCCAGTTTTAACCAAACTTAGTCACAATGGTCCTAAGATGGTCTCTTCCATCAGGTCCATTGCTCATCCAAGATGGCCGCCAGCGGGGAATATAGATTTAACATTTGACCCTATGGTAAAGACATCCAAAGATCTCGGAAACTACCTGCCCATTTTTAACCAATCTTAGTCACAATGGTCCTAAGATCGTCTCTTCCAAAAACTAGAGGCTCAGAGACTGAGCCTGTATCGCTCGCCTGACAAAACGCTTCTATGCCATGCATGACCAAAAATGATCATGTTTTTTACCAATGGGTTAGGGTGTTTAGGTATGTTCTCAATTAGCACCCGTGTGTTTTGTCTGATCCCTTTGCAAAGGACCTTCTATACATCATAATTTGCTTTAATTGTTTTGAGAGAAGATGATGAAAAGGATGGTTTTCTCATACTGGGCTCCAATGTTAAATTTGGATTTGCACTTGAGCCAACGTTTCTTGTCGGATTGAAATGAAATGTGCAATTTTTGTAAAGTACCTTCAGTCATCATTCATGTAAAGTTAGGTTGAATTTCCTTCTGTTATTTCAGAGGAGTAGATGAAAATGTGATTTTCTCATAGGGTCCTATGTTAAACCATGTTCCATGCTGGCCGCCATGTTTTTCAATGGATCGGAACGAAATGAGCAATCTTTGTTAAGGAACTTTAGTACATCATTCCTGTAAAGTTTGGTTCAATTTGCTTCAGCCTTTTCAGAGCAGAAGATGAAAATGTGATTTTTCCCATAGGGTCCTATGTTAAACCTAAGTTCCGCGCTGGCGGCCATGTTTTTTATCGGATCAGAACGAAATGAGCAATCTTTGAACCTTCCATACATCAATCCTGTAAAGTTTGGTTGAATTTGCTTCAGTGGTTTCAGAGGAGTAGATGAAAATGTGATTTTCCCATAGGGTCCTATGTTAAACCATGTTCCGTGATGGCGGTCATGTTTTTTGTCGGATCGGAACGAAATGAGCCATCTTTGTTAAGGACCTTAAGTACATCATTCCTGTAAAGTTTGGTTCAATTTGCTTCAGCCTTTTCACAGCAGAATTTGCTTCAGTGGTTTCAGAGGAGAAGATGAATATGTGAAAAGTTTAACGGACGGACGACGGACGCCAAGTGATGACAATAGCTCACACTGACCCTTCGGGTCAGATGAGCTAAAAGGTATACAACAGGCCCATAGCTCATCCACGACGGCCGCCAGCAGGGAATAATTTTAACATTGGGCCCTATGGAAAAGACATTCTAAGATCTTATTAGGAACGACCAGTCCAAATAACCAAACTTAGTCACAATGGTCCCTTCAAAAAGATATCCAGGAGCTTCATACCTTGTCGAAGATGGCCGCCAGTGGGGAACATAGTTTTAACATTTGACCCTATGGAAAAGGGATTCAAAGATCTCAGAAACTGCCTTTCCAATTACAACCAAACTTAGTCACAATGGCCTTTTAATTGTCCATTCCAAAAAGGTATCCGACAGGTCAGTACCTCATCCAAGATGGCCGCTAGCGGGAAGCATAGTTTTAACTTTTGACACTCAATGTTCTTCTAAAAAAACAATCAGTCCATTTAGAACCAAGCCTAGTCATAATGGTCCTTAGATGTTCCCCTACATAAGTACCTTATTCAAGATGGCCATCAGCGGAAACATATACTGGATTCCATTAAAAGAATTAGGTTCCTAAAACCAATAATCCAAACTAGATCACACAAGTCCATGGGTGACCATCTTTAAAATCTGCATTTGAATTGTCTGCATCCAATCCAAGTTGGCCTCAGCAGCGAACATACTTCAAACTCTGTACCATATTGGAAATGTCATTCATCTCTGTCAGTCATAGTCCAGGTGAGCGATACAAACTCTTGAGATCCTCTTGTTAATAATATCATAATGAGGTTGACAACTGGATAAATTAATGCCAACAAGCATATCCATAGAGTAAATAAAATACATGTTGGGAGACAATATCATTCAAACAAAATAAGTCCGAGATTTATTTAGCTTTCAGGCATGTGGACTAATCTGTGAGAACCTACTCAGTTAAATATCCCTTCCTGTCAACTCGTAGCATCTTATAACCTACATAGTATGAAAATGTGTCTTACAGTATAGTATGGTCATACAAAGTTGTGATGAAATGTATCAGTTACCATTGTAGAGAGAACTTTGATTGGGAATTACTCTTGTATACCTAAAATGCCAACTAATAGAAGTAGTATCTCCAAGTCTTAAACGCATCCTACAAGCTTGTGACACAAATTTATTTTGGTTCAAAAGGCACGACAAAAAATCGCTCTATAATACCTAAAGTGTCAAAAATTGAATAACACAGTAAACAAGAATTAGTATAGACGGGTCTGAAATGCACCTCACAATATGACATGACTATATACAAAGCTTGTGACAAAATTTCAAGTGATTAGAATATACAATTGCAGGAAAATTTGGATACAGTGGGGAAAACAAAAACAGGAAGCAAATGTGTCACGGACCATATGTTGAAGGAAATTCAAGTTCATAATATCAAGATTTTATGCCTAAATTTTGAAATCTTGATATTATGATTTTGGGGAGTGACAATCATTAAATTTACTTCCATTAACTTGTACGCAAGCCAATCTGAAAATGTACTGGATTTTGTATTTATGCCGAACAACCATCCAAGATGCTGCATATGCAAGGTTTGATCTTGACCGACAACTTGAATTCAAGTCAACCAGGCGGAAAAATGTTAATCAAAAGACTTAGTTTTTTCGGAGACTGTCAGTAAACCCATGATGCACTTGTGTGCAAAGTTTCGTGACCCTGCATTTTATAGTTAGTTACAGAGGTATAGATTGGATGATGGACGCAGATGCCAGAGGCACTCCTGCTGCTTCTCCTTAAATCGTCAACACTATTGGATGTAACTAAAAACCGACACAAATGTGAAAGACTGACTTGAGCCGCTCTATTTCTAGAAACTGACAAAGATTAGAATGAATGCAAATCGTGATCATTTCAAACCGAAAACACTATAAAAGACCGTACATGTATTTATATCTCTGTTTCTGACAAAGATGGACAGCTTATAACTTGAATTTTTGATAACTTCCATTCCTGAGTTATGATATATCCCTCTGTCTCTTCACTGATACAATCTAGACCATTTCCCTGGTCTTCCCTTCAAAAGATGTACACTACTAACCAAAAAACTTCGGAGATGCATGCATCATGAACAGGGGTCGTATAAAGTTGCGCACATTCAGTCTCATTCCTTACTTATTTTATGTGAACATGTTCATGTTATCCCTGGGATTATGTGACTTGGATCGATATGCTTCCCTTCATGTACTAGATAACACGGACAAGTACTTTAAAGCTCATGTTTTGCATACGAATTTTCCATATCGCCATTGCATACTAGCTTGTGGTAGGAGCCACTTCCAGATGCCAACTGTACTACTACTTGTATCACAATATTGACACCGTCACGGGAATCCACCTAGAAAGGGAATGAACAAAACGTAGTTAGTAAAAGATATATTGCAAACAATTATATATTCTTTTTAGTATAAAAAAAATATTATTTAAAAACACAGTATGAAGGTTGCTTTAGAAACATTATTCGTGAAAAATGTCAAAGTAAAAATGGTAAAGAGGCTGAGACGTAAAATGTCTAAGACAGAGTGTAGTTCTACAATTATAGTTTACCTTATTGAAAAATGAATTTCCGATGTTAATAACAAATATAAAATGTCTACTGAAAATATTTTGAAATAAATATAGACTAGTGTTACATAGATAGTTGGACGGAGAAGCACGCAATGTCATACATTCCCAGCTATTTGTTTAATGTTGCTTCCCGATAAGACGCTCCATTTTATTTCACGGCCGTGTCGCAGAGCAACAACGTTCTCCCGATCCTCTATTTCTGGTGGAACAGAACACAAAAAGATCACAGTTCATGAAATGCTCATTAAAATATCTTTATCCTTATTCGATGTAACATGCGGTGACAAACAAATTTTATAAAAAGCCATCTTAATTTAAGTTAAAATAGTAATAATATGAGAATCTTTTCCCGAGCTATGTCCATGGCAGATTTTGGTCTGTTTCTTATTTAATTTAATTAGATACAAACAAAAATGATATTTATATGCACATTAGCCCTATGCGGCCTACACAACAAATAATAAAAAACAAACAAAAGTATACATTGTATTAAACGATTTGAAAGTTTAAAACAATGCAAACTAACTATTAACACAATACCATGTAATCCGTTACAAATTAATCGAAATTCACCATAAGTATTGACACCCCACCTGCTCTGCACAAATCCACATAATTTGCATTAAAATGTTGAGCACATTTCTGGACATCACTTTAATTCGAGCTTTGTTTTCCTGCAAATCGAATAGATTTCTTTCAGGGCATTTCTTTTTTCGTTTTGATATCAAGTCAACCGAATTCATTTATCATAATATTTGATAGATTTTCGCTTATAAAGTGGTCTAGAGATTTTGACACAATAACATTTGTTTGAATGTCCTTTAAATCCATATAACTTTGATATATCTATTGTTTCTTTTTGCCAAATACATGTAAAGTTAACTGTATTCCCTGTCCATAAATTCCAAGATAAATCATCCTTTTCAGATTTCTGACCCATAATGACTGACACAGCACATACAACGAAGTATACTACTATTTATATGTACCTTATATATATATATAGACAGGTAAGTTAAATCGTTGTAAATACGTTTTTGCTGAATCATACGACATATACGTATGGATTTCGTACATTCGAAGCTAAATCAAATAAAGCTTTAGAAAAAAAACGTTTAAGTTTTTTACAGTGAGTAAATCTAAGGACGTATACGAACATTGTCAGATAAAAAGAATCGCGCGTCACGCCTAGTTAATTTCATGAACTTACCCTATTGGGGGTATTTTATATTTTAATTCTACCACCTGATTAAAGAAATAGCAAGGAAAAAAAAGGCTCTCAATAGCCACGGCCTTATGATAATATTTTATTGCATATAATGACGTAACACTTTGACTATCAAGTTTAACCACAACTTATTATAAACATATTGCCCTTGGATGAAGATGTTAGGGAAGATTAACACACGAGGTAAAATATTATCACCCGACACGAAGTGGAGGGTGATAATCTTTCACCGAGTGTGTTAATCGCCCTAACATCTTCATCCAAGGGCAATATGATTTTTATTATACTGAATGCCGAGTTGAAAAAGCGTTAAAAACAATAACTAGAACATGAACATTGAAAAGAAATAACATTACATGTCACATGGTTTGTTTTTATACTCTTTCTCAAGTGGGAATAATAATCGGTAAACTTCGGTCGGAGCGGGTGTTAATTTTCAAGATCGGCAAACTTCGGACTGAGCGGGTGTTAATTTTTAAAGATCGGCAAACTTCGGGCTGAGCGGGTGTTAATTTTTAAAGATCGGCAAACTTCGGGCTGAGCGGGTGTTAATTTTAGACATTAACACCCGTTGCTATGGATGGGCGGGGCTAACTAAGGATTAGTCAAAATTAACAAAGGCAGCTTGTCCAATGAAATTAATGGATAATAAAAGAAATTTGCATAAAGTATAATAATATCGATTATCCTCTCCCTATAATATAAATTATATAGTGATAATCTGATTACCCCAAATGCAATCGCCCTAATGTTATGTGCCACTGGCTTTCACATTGGATTAGGATTGAATATTACCAACAGAGTGTTTTGAGGAGCCCGCGGCAACTATTTACTTTTATGATCATTGGTGCTGTTTTTTTCCGAGAAGACTTCTGAATTCAATAATCCCATAGGGTCTTTTATAAACTATGTTCTCGGTTGGTGGACATTTTGGGTGATGAAGAAACATAGCGATCACAAACTTTGAAGGGCACCATCCAACGACTAAGTTTGGCTCAGTGGTTTCAGAGAAGATTTTTTGAGTGATTTCCCTTAGGATCATATGTAAACTATGTTCCCCGCAGGAAAATATCACAAACTTTGAGAGAACTACCCAAGGCCAATTGTGACCGAGTTTTTTTTCCAATTGGCGCAGTGGTTTCAGAGGAGAAGATCTTTGAATGTATTTCCATAGGGATATGTGTTAAACTTTGTTCCGCGCTGGTGGCCATCTTTGATTAAGTGTGAATATAAAAATCACAAACTTTGAAGGGAACCGCCTAGGGACTTATGTGACAAAGTTTAGTGTAAACATATTTTATTAATTGATTATAATATGATTTATGCAATATAAACTAGAACAAATACAATAATAAAATCAACTAAAGGGATTCGGAAACAAGAACAATTTCATTTCTCATAGTCATATGTTAAACTTTGTTCCTCGCTGGTGACCATGAGGTACGAACATAAAACTCGCACACTTTGAAGGGTCCTCCTACGGCATATTGATGAACACTCGAGAATTAGTTACCTATTATGANTATCACAAATGTAATACGAGATGAATGCCCGGAGGGAGATGAAGAAAAAACTTTTGTCAGTTATATATATATATATAGACAGGTAAGTTAAATCGTTGTAAATACGTTTTTGCTGAATCATCAAACATTGATTGTACGACATATACGTATGGATTTCGTACATTCGAAGCTAAATCAAATAAAGCTTTAGAAAAAACGTTTAAGTTTTTTACTCAGTGAGTTAATCTAAGGACGTATACGAACATTGTCAGATAAAAAGAATCGCGCGTCACGCCTAGTTAGTTTCATGAACTTACCCCATTGGGGGTATTTTATATTTTAATTCTACCACCTGATTAAAGAAATAGCAAGGAAAAAAGAGGCTCTCAGTAGCCACGGCCTTCTGATAATATTTTATTGCATATAATGACGTAACATTTGACTATCAAGTTTAACCACAACTTATTATCGATTATCCTCTCCTGATAATATAAATTATACAGTGATAATCTGATAACCCCAAATGCAATCGCCCTAATGTTATGTGCCACTGGCTTTCACATTGGATGAGGATTGATTAGAATATTACCAACAGAGTGTTTTGAGGACCCCGCGGCTATTTACTATTATGACAATTGGTGCTGTTTTTTTTTCGAGAAGACTTCTGAATTTAATAATCCCATATGGTCTTTTATAAACTATGTTCTCGGTTGGTGGACATCTTGGATGATGAAGAAACATAGCGATCACAAACTTTGAAGGACACCATCCAACGACTAAGTTTGGCTCAGTGGTTTCAGAGAAGATTTTTTGAGTGATTTCCCTTAGGATCCTATGTAAACTATGTTCCCCGCAGGAAAATATCACAAACTTTGAGAGAACTACCCAAGGCCAATTGTGACGAGTTTTTTTTCCAATTGGCGCAGTGGTTTCAGAGGAGAAGATCTTCGAATGTATTTCCATAGGGATATATGTTAAACTTTGTTCCGCGCTGGTGGCCATCTTTGATTAAGTGTGAATATAAAAATCACAAACTTTGAATGGAACCACCTAGGGACTTATGCGACAAAGTTTAGTGTAAACATATTTTATTAATTGATTATAATATGATTTATGCAATATAAACTAGAACAAATACAATAATAAAATCAACTAAAGGGATTCGGAAACAAGAACAATTTCATTTCTCATAGTCATATGTTAAACTTTGTTCCTCGCTGGTGACCATGAGGTACGAACATAAAACTCGCACACTTTGAAGGGTCCTCCTACGGCATATTGATGAACACTCGAGAATTAGTTACCTATTATGAATATATGTTTTAAATAATAGTTATCCTATTGCGTTTCTATAGGGCCTTCCTTTTTGCGATACCTACCATTAGATAGTTTTATTACGTATCAGCTCCGAAGAACTTTTCTCAATTTCTCACTACATAGATCTTACCATATATGTGGTGTACAGATTCAACAATGATTTTGATACACTAGTCACACCAATACATGCATATGGTTTACTATGGTCACGCCAATAGATATGAATATAAATAAGTTATACAGTTAGATATTATTCTGCTCCTGTACAAAATACCATTCATAAATTTATGATCATCATAAATCAAGATTACACAATCAACATTAAATACATAATTTGGACCATATGTAAAATATTACTCAGTATGACCACAATCAATAATTAATAAAAGTATAATGGTAATTTTACTATTTTCTATTTTCATGGACACATAAAATAATTATCTAAAATAAAACTTGTATCACTCTCATGACATTTACCCTGATTCTCTAAAAAATACATTTACTCCCAGATTCATTCAAAAGGAAAACTGCGCAAAATATTAGGGGGAGTAGAAAAGTTAACTGACCTGATTATTGTGAATTAGTATCCAAATAATGAGAATATGTAAATGAACTGCTCTGCAAATAAATCAATATAAATTGTCAACTGAATTGTCAAGCACAAAGTTCTGACAAGGAAAATATTCAAAGTGAGAGCAAAAATTACCAGAACCAATTAGAAGTAAGAGATGACTGACCAATGAAATAGAAGCTATAGAAAGAGTAACTATGAATTATGAAGAAAAAAACCAATTGATGAATTCTTAAAATATGCTCATTAATTAATTCTGACAACCCTAGAATAAATTAAGCTAACATTGATAAAATATCAATAAATCCACTCTATCACATACTCCCCTGTCATAGAAAATGACGTCATCGTCATTCTTTGTGTAACAGAGAATAATATATCTAATATTACTTCCATTGATAAATATTCTGTTATATCTTCTACTTAAGCGCATCATATTTAATGAAGAAAATGTATCAAATACTCTAAGTTATACAATTACAAAATAATCATATAAATCACAACTGGAACAGTGGTGGTCATTGGGATTATCTAATATCTGCACTGTCATCAGGAGAGGCAGGGTATCTCCTCTACTACATCTGTTTCCATGTCGGAAGCGTTTCCTAACAAACCGTCATCTTCCATTAGTGCAACAGAATGGGCATCCCCATCTGGTTCTGGTTCAGGTTGTTGGTAATCGTGACCTCCAGTATCTGTTACACTGGATTGAGCGTTGACAACATTTGGTCTTTGAAATGCCATAAGTATAGATTATTACATGTCTATTCCGATATCTGCCCTCATATCAGCCAGACGCGACAGCGGAGGGCAGATGTAGGTACGGGACTGATATCACGGCAGATATCGGAATGTAATAATCTGTGTATCACATATTTAACAGTTGAATGATGCAAGTTATTAGAAAACAATAGCATATTCATTTTGTTTTAGAATATTTCGGGCANAGAAAAAATTGACCAAAAAAAAAAAAAAAAAAAAAAAAAACTGAAAAAAAAAGAAAACGATCTGAACCCCATTTTTTTTTCTTGTAATAGGTACACCCTTTTCAAAAGCTGGATCCGTCGGTGAACATACAAGATAATCTGGTTGAAATGGATATTTGTAAATTCATCATCAGACAACAGCTTTGTAACAACGAGGTTAGTTCTTGGTTAGACGTGTTTCTAAAAAAAAAATCAGCTGTTGCATCGGCCTACTTATGGCACGTTGTCAATGCCATTACACATGTAACGTTAACATGTAACGTTAACATGTATCTGTTGAGAGGGACTTGAATTGATCGGATTTAGTTCGGTTCAAAAACTGTATTTTTGTTGTTCTGACAGTTAAACAAGAGGCTCTCAAGGGCATGTATCGCTCACCTGGAACCTGGTGCTTAGCAAATTCCATTGACAGCCATACTGATAGAACATGTTTTCCCGTATAGGGTTCAGTGTTAAACCATGTTCCCCGCTAGCGGCCATCTTGGATGAGCGACGAGCCTAAAACATAGAGGACCACTCAAGGACTATTGTGACCAAGTTTGGTTCCAATTGGCTCAGTAGTTTCTGAGGGGAGTATCTCTGAATGTGTTTCCCTATAGGGTCAAATGTTAAACTATGTCCCCCGCTGTCGGCCATCTTGGATATTAACAGCGAACCCGAAAAACAACTTTTTTGTAGGGAACCACCCAAGAATTATTGTGGCAAAGTTTGGTTACAATTGGCTCAGTAGTTTCTGATGAGAAGATCTCTGAATGTTTTCCCATAGGGTCCAATGTTCAACTATGATCCGCGCTGGCGGCCATGTTGGATAAGCAGCGAACCTGAAAAACATATTTTTTGTAGGGGACCACCTAAGGACTAGTTTGGCCAAGTTTGGTTCAAATTGACTCAGTTGTTTCTGAGGAGATCTCTGAATGGGGTTTCCCATACGGTCCAATGTTAAACTATGTTCCCCGCTAGCGGCCATCGTGGATGAGCGGCGAACCTGAAAAACAACTTTTTTGTAGGGGACCACCCAAGGACTATTGTGGCTAAGTTTGGTTCCAATGGGCCTGGTAGTTTCTGAGAAGATCTCTGAATGTTTTCCCATATGGTCCAATACTAAACTATGTTCCACGCTGGCGGCCATCTTGGATGAGGTACGTCATAAAAATCACAAACTTTGAAGTATTACCACCCAAGGACTATTGTGACTAAATTTGGTTAAAACTGTTCAAGCAGTTTCAGAGGAGAAGATCTTTGAATGCATTTCCCAAAAGGTCTTATGTGAAACTATGTTCCAAGCTAGCGGTTATCTTGGATGAGGTACAGTCATAAAAATCACAAACTTTCATGAGGACCACCCAAATACTATTGAGACTAAATTTTGTTTAAATTGTTAAAGCGGCTTCAGAGGAAAAGATCTTTGAATGCTTTTCCCATAGGGTCGTGTGTTAAACTATGTTCCCCGCTGGCAGCCATCTTGGATGAGGTACGGCCATATAAATCACAAACTTTGAAAGGGACCACCCAAGGATTATTGTGACTAAATTTGGTTAAAATTGTTCAAGGGGCTTCAGAGTAGAAGATCTTTGTATGCATTTCCCATAGGGTCATAGGTTAAACTATGTTCTCCGCTGGCGGCCATCTTGGATGAGGTATGGTCATAAAAATGGCAAACTTTAAAAAGACCACCCAAGGACTATTGTGACTAAATTTGGTCAAATTGTTTAAGTGGCGCCAAAGGAGAAGCTCTTTGAATGCATTTCCAAAGGGTCCTATGTTTAATTATGTCCCCCGCTGGCGGCCATCTTGGATGAGGTACGGTAATAAAAATCACAAACTTTGAAGGGGACCACCCAAGGATTATCGTGACTAAATTTGGTTAAAATTGTTCAAGTGGCACCAGAGGAGAAGATTTTTGAATGCATTTCCAAAGGTCCTATGTTTAATTATGTTCCCCGCTTGCGGCCATCTTGGATGAGGTACGGTCATAAAAATCACAAACTTTGAAGGGGACCACCCAAGGACTATTGTGGCTAAATTTGGTATAAATTGGCTCAGTGGTTTCAGAGGAGAAGATCTTTGAATGAAAAGTTAACGACGGACGACAGACGACAGACGACGGACGCCAAGTGATGACAAAAGCTCACCCTGGCTATAGCCAGGTGAGCTAAAAAGAACCTCGTTAACAATAACAAAACTGCACTGAGTATCAATAGGTCTCCCTATCGTTAGGTCTACTTCAAGAAATCGAGTAAGGAGTTCACTTACGGTCTGAGGTTTCAAAATCATATTTGTTTCCCTTTGGGGTTTCCATTTTTCGCGGCTTTTACAAATATTGATGTTTCATTTTCAGAAACACTTCTGAACGGAGGACAAGCTCTGGCTTCAGCCATATTTTGTTTACGTTGCTAAATGACGTCATCAAAACAGGGCAGATATCAGTTATCTGGCCTGGGCACGGATATCGATCAGATACTCATCCGGTTACTACATATGCAGAATGGTACAATTTACATATAAATATGTGATAACTTCTGATTCATCTGTATCACTGTCCTCCACGGTTGGGTCAACTGCTGGTTCTTTCCTTGCAGATGTCCTAGTCCTTAGTCTAGGTACTGGCTTTGGTGGAGTCTGTATCTCATCTTGTTTACTTTGGCAGAGCTATCCCACTGGCAATGGTAAATGCTTGTGTAATTTCCTTTTCCTCCCTTCTCCATTTTCTCTCTGAACAACATAAACTGGAATTTCTTGGTTGGGTTTCTCTAGAACTATATAGGTGTCTTTTCCCTTTTTTCTGTCCCCCAAATAATCTTGATGTAGTCAAGATGGCAAAACAAGTAAGAGGTGCTGCTTTCCATCGTCACTTCACTCACTTCACAGTATCAGATTTTTTTACCAGTGGTAGATGTGAAAACTGGTTCTGTAATAGAAAAGAAGGTTCTGTCCTTTCTTTGGTGTCTGTCCTGCCAGTAATAGAGCAATGCAGTGTTACAGAGATTGATTTTTGTTTGTGCATCTGACAAACTGATATCATATGATACATCTATATGCATATGAAGCTCGTTGAAGTTGATGGCATCTGGTGATATGGTATATGCTTCAACTAAAGGGGTCTGCATGCCTCCACAAACTGCTTTGATTGACTCTGTATCAATGGTTGCCAATCTGGGCTGTCAGCATCTGCGTTTGACTTTCCTGGCCTATGCTGGATCTCGAAATCATAAGCAGCAAGAGCCGCAAGCCAACGATGTCCATTGGCATACAGTTTAGCTGTGGTAAGGACATATGTAAGCAGGTTATTATTCGTCAGAACCTTGAATGTGTTTCCGTATGGGTAGTCTGATTGACCACTTGAGGGCAAAGAATTCCAACTTGTGTGCCGGATAGTTCTGCTCTTCTTTGTGAGTCCTCTGCTGGCGTAAGCAAATATACGAGGTAATCTGCATGCTCTGGGTAGAGAACAGCTCCAAGGCCTTGACCGCTTACATCGATATGCAACTCGAAAGGTTAACTTTCTTGGTGTTTTGTGATGGGATAACGAATGTGAAAGATTTCGCAATCTTACTGAAGTTGGCAATAGATCTCCTGTAGTATCCAACAAAGCCAATGAAACTTCGCCTATTCTCTGGTGTTTTTGGAGTGGGCCAGTTGATTACCTTTTCGACTTTTCCTGGGTCGGTCTCTACTCCAGCTTCAGATACTATGTGTCAAACAAACTTTACTCTGGGCTTAAAGAAAGATCATTTTGATGGAGAGAGTTTCAAGTTTCGCTGACATTACTGTCGAAAACCATCTGTAACCGTTCCAAGTTTTCTTCATATGTACTGTTAAAAATAATGATATCATCAATGAATACGCAGCATATGCTCATATAAAGGTCTGTTAGACAGTCTTGCATCAGTCGTTGATATGTTGTATTTGAACATTCCAAGTGGGCCTACGGTAAACGCTGTCCGTTCCCTGTGCTTCTTTAATATCTCCACTTGATGATATCCGGAACGCATATCAACTGCTGAAAAATACTTATTCCCTGCCATACAGTCAAGCATATCCTCAATCCTTAGAGGACATAAGAATCTTTCTTTGTCTTCATGATCAGTAGTCTGTAATCTACACAGATTCTGAGAGATCTATTCTCTTTCTTGTCCAGTACGACATTTGACGCGAATAAACTATGTGACTTCCTGATAACTTCTGCTCGCAGCATCTGATGTAGATGACTCTTTACTTCCTCATACATTGCTGAAGGTATATGTCGATATCGTTGTTTAAATGGTTTCTCATTTTCAAGATCAATTTTGTGTTTCACAAAGTGTCCTATGTCATACTCATCTTTTGAAAAGATATCCTGATATGACATGATGGAATCTTCCCCTCATTGAAGTTCTGTTGGTGTTGCCAGTGGATATCTCTACCTGGTCTGGTAATGGTGGTGAAAACTCGTGTTGTTCGATGAGTCTTGAATTTATACCGGTCGAAGATCGCAAATGATCGCATTTGGTGGAATGGTAACTACATATTCTTCTAAAATGTTGCAAATTTTAACATGAAATAGCTCATTCTATGGGTATCTGTATTCCATTATAGATGCTTCTATGTCAAGGTCTTTCGGGATACAAGTTCAGGGAGTCATCGCAGGAGTAAGATGGTAAAGTATCTCCTTAGTTGTAATAGCTTGTAAGGTAACGTTGGTGTTAGGTAGTACTACAATCTTGCCATGTTCTGCTGATTTGACCCAAGACATTCTGTTGTTGGTTTTGCGGAGTTCTTTTTCTCGCTTTAGGATGCATCGAAACGATGAGTACCATGGTATTGTTAAAGCTGCTGTTTGAAGAAAGCGTGTTCCAAAAACGATCTTTGTAGTAGTTCATGATGTTGGTGCTTAAAAGTACTGGAACAGTTGAATGGTACTGACTATCTGGAATGATTAAGAAAATTCAAGGTAAAGTAGTATCTGTATCTGTAGTCTTTATACTTGTTCAATGTACCTATGGTAAAGTAAAGATTTTCCATCTGCACCATCATACCTGTTGATACTGTTGTTGATGTGAACCTGGTTGCTGTTGTTGAGTGTGTTGGTACCTGCTGTTGTCCGGATTCCAACTTATCTAGATGTTCATTTAACATTCTACAAAACCCTTCTTGAAATACAAAACAAATACCCAAGCATAAAAACAGTAAATTTCGTTATGCTGTACACGAAAGTCCGCACTTCTCACTGGAGGGTCACAATGCGATATTGACATGTGATGTTATATGCCTGGAATCTCTAGCAGACTTGTTGTACGGTCGCGCTACCGCTGTAAAAATGCTATTTCACAACAATTTGACAACAAGCTGTGTTTTTTGGATATTACCATCCTTCCGAGATGCAGTTGTAAATGCCAGGTTAATTTATACCTTACTGTTATCGGTATATGGACGCGAACGTAAACTTTGATGTTAGTCAATCATTCGCGTATTCACCCGCAATTTTTACGAGCAGATTAGGCCCCATGGCATATGAACATAAGAAGAAAATGTAGGTGAAACTTATTCAGTCATGTCTGCCAAAACGTTGGTCTACCATCGGGGATGCATGGATATGTAATGTTAAAATGACCAACTAAGAACAGAAACTAAGATAAACGTGAGTACAAGTCAGCGTGACCAGGTTACTTTTGTACTTTCTGAGGTGCAAACACAAGCAAGGTTAGAAGATGTACGGTAACCGAGATAAATTTCAATCAAATTGAAAAATGAGCGACCCGTCCTAACTTAGGTGACCATTCCATCAACATTGTTTTAGATAGAAACTCGGTAATTGTAAATCAAGCAGATAACGTAGGTAAGAGATCTAATTTTCTCGGAGGTTTTCAGTCACCAAAGATATGTACCTGTATGCAAAAATGACCCGTAAGAAGTATAGTGTGGCTTTAGACACGTATTTGACGAAATGCTAAGAGGTGCTACTGACACATTATATTATGCCTTTGAATTTGACGAGGTGCTCTCTCTCTCTCTCTCTCTTTATTTCAGTCTATCGATAAGCACTTCACTAACCATAACCTTTTAGTTGTAGTGTTGTTAGATAATCAAGAATGTTTACAGATATATACAACGACTTACTTTAACCCTCTAACCTTAACCTTAGGACCATCCGTTCCGAAATACTTTCCATATTATTTGATTTATTTCTCTATTCACGGTTATTCCTCGAGGGTACTCACCAACACAGTAGCCAGTACTTGGGTGCTGACTAGAAAACCGATTTTGTTTTGAAACTTGCAATATCTAAATTTTACAAAATTTTGTTTAAAACTAAGGAGTATCTCCCTCATGCATAGCTCAGACCTTGGCTTAATTTTGGCTTTTTTAGATACCATTGGTTATTTGTTCTCTATCAGCTTTTGACGAATTTCTGTTTATGGACTTCCAAATGTTTTGACTTTTCTCTGCACTGAAGAGACATAAGTTGTCGAAATGCGCATATGCAGAAACAAAATTGATAGTAACTGCGGTATTTTGTTATCCATAACGTAATTTGTTATGATTATTATATGTTGTTATTATATTCTTGTAGTAGAGTTTACTATACTAATTCCGATTTTACAATTATTTTACTAAAGTCGTTTGTATCGATGGGAGTGATTGGTGAGTTCATTTTGTAAAAGGGTTTCTGATTGGTTGATTTTCCTGTATTTTGATTGATAAATTCATGTCGAATGGGGGCTTAGGGTGTCTATTATCACGTTCGCGTTCATAGTTTAGTAACGGAGATAATTCGTGCAGTTCTTAATTTTTTCCGCGCCTTTTAGTATGCTATTTTCGTCATTGATACATTTGGGGATAATCTACAATTATTCCCAAGGAGGTAACTCGTCACTTACTTATGTTGCTTATTAGCATATTACAATCATGAGTATGCAACTTGTAGCATCTCGTTGGGAAGCTCGTCAAATACGAGCCGATAGCCACATACTATACTACTCACGTACCCTGCATAAAATAAGATATACACCGAAAAAGTTGACATGTGCACCGGGAATACTCCAATAGTTCCCGAAAAACTACTTTGAGGTGAACTGAAAATACAGAACATTTTCAAAATATGAAATTATGAAGAACAGAAATAATGTAAACAAATTAAATGCAACAAATTCAAACGTCGACGTCCCAAAGCGCAAATGCATTTAAATTTGATCTTGTATAAATATATTTCCACTTTTTCATTTGCTGGTAAATTCAACAGGACAATGTAGAAATGCATAAACAAAATACCGAGTTACTGTGAATTTGTTTTTTGCATATGGTCATTTAGATATAATTGCAAATTTCCAAATAAAATCCGTTTTCGGGCATGCACCGAAGAACTGGCGACTAAGTTGGTGAATATCCTCGGCGACTACAAATCCACCAGCAGATTGTTGATGTTTATTATGAAACAGTCCCATTTCTTGTAACACACAAGTATTTGGAATTTTACTCCAAGGATTGAGGATATGCTATGTTATATCTTGTACAAATGTTGAATGTTCATCTATAGGTGTTCTTGCTTATTATGATGAATTTTTCTTTTAAATATAAGACTCTTGATTCTTCCTTACCACCATTTTACTGTGGATACGTCTACAAGACAGGTGAAGCAAAAAAGGAAGACTGCTTAAAGCTTTACATAAACTGATTAAAAAAATTGTAATTCGGATTGCTCAAGCAAAAAATGCAGTTAAATGTTGCGAGCCCAGATGCACATATATACAAAGAGAATTTAACATTTCATGCATGGTAATTTAATTTACATTGTATGCCTGTATAACTATAGCCAGGACGAGCTTTTGCCATCACTTGGAGTTCGTCGTTTACTATTCATCCTGTGTAATACTGTAAAACTTGGATGATGATCTTCTTTAAAGTTTTAGATGTTTATGTTCGTACCTCATCAAAGATGGCCTACAGCTGGGAACATAGTTTTAACACAGGTCCCTATGGGTAATGCATTTAGAGATCGTCTCTGAAACCACTGAGCCAATTGGAACCTATTCGGTCACAATAGTTCCTGGGTGTTCCACTTCGAAGATTGGATTTCTATGTTCGTACATCATCCAAGGTAGCTGCCAGCGGGGGGAATTATTTAACATAGGACCATATGGGAAATACATTCAAAGATCTTCCTCCCTGAAACCACTGAGCCAATAAGAACCAAACTTCTATGGTAAGCTTCGAGGTTTGATTTATTATTCTAGTACCCAATCCGAGATGACCGCCTGTGGGGAACATATGTTAATATAGGCACCTATGAGAAATTTATTCATAGATCTTCTACTGAGCCAATCAGAACCTATAATGGTCACAATAGTCCTTGGACGGCCTCCATCAAAGTTTCTGATTTTTATGTTCGTACTTCGTCCAAGATGGCCGCCAGCGGTGAGCAGAGTTTAACATTAGACCTTATGGGATCTATTCCTCTGAAACCACTGAGCCCATTGGAACCAAACCTGGTCACAATAGTCCTTGGGTCCTCCACTATAAAGTTTGTGATTTTTATGTTCGTACCTCATCTTGGAAACCAACTTGGTTATAAAAGTCCTTTGGTGGTCCCTTCAAGGTTTCTGATTGTGTTCATACCTCATCCAAGATGGTCACCAGCGGTGAACTAAGATTAACATTGGACCCATTGGATCTAATCCTCTAAAACCACTGAGCCAATTGGAACCAAACCTGGTCATATTAGTCCTGTGGTGCTCCACTTTCTTCAAAGTTTGTGATTTTTGTATTCGTACCTCATCATGGATGAGGTAGAAACTTAGAAATCAAAAACTTTGAAGTGCAGTAATTAAGCAAGTGCTTCCAACTCGAATCAGCAATTATAGATTCCAGAGATAAGAAACGTATGTCCCATTGGGTCCAATTTTCGACCGTCCCAAGCTGTCGGCTATTTTGGAAGAGATACAAACAAACCAAGTATTTGTTGAGAGACCTTCTAATGACAAATGTGACCAAAAAGTTTTGCTCTAATTGAACAAGTAGTTTACGAGATCTTTGAATGGGTTTTCCAAAGGGTCCAATGTTAAACTTTGCTTCCAATTGCTGCTATCTTAGTAGGGATACGATCCTGCTGGATACCCTTTTCAGATTGATTTCATTAATGCGACTCAATTTGCTCCTGATTGATATAGTAGTTTCATAGAAGATTTTTGGAAAGGACCATCTAAGGACCACTGTAACTAAGTTTTGTTCTAATTGGACAGGTAGTTTCAGAGATCTTGAAATTTGATTTCCATGGAAACTAATGTTAAAACTATCCCCCCCCCCAAAGGAGACGTTTTGGATAAGGTATGGGCCTTTTGAATACCCTTTTTAAGGGACCTTCTATAAACCATTATGACTAAGTTTGGCTCTAACTGGACTAGTATTTTCCGAGATATTTGAATTTGTGTATTCAATATGGTTCAATGTTAACTATATTAAACTATTGTGGTCATCTTAGATGAGGAACAGACCTGCCAGATACCTTTTTAGGAAGGGACCATTGCGACACAGTTTGGTTCTTATTGGGCTAGTAGTTTGAGATCTTTGAATATGTTTTCTAAATAGTCAAATCTTAAAACTATGTTCCTGGAAAGGCAATATCTTGGATGAGGTACAGACCTACCCCATACCTTTTTTGGAAGAGACCATGACAGTTTGGATCTATTTGGACTATTAGCTTCCAAATGTTAAAAAATCTTAAAACTATGTTACCCGAAAGCCAACATCTTGGATGGGGAACAAACTTGCCTCATACTCCTTTTTAAGAGACCATTAGAGAAAATTGTGACTTAAGTTTTGTTCTAATTGGACTACTGAATATGTTTTCCATAGGGTCCAATGTTAAACTATGTCCCCTTTCTGTCTGCCATCTTTTGGTGCAGACCTGCAGGATAAAATTTTACAAGGGACCACCAACTACCAAAGGGTAAAATTTTACAAGGGACCACCAACTACCAAAGGACCATTATGAACAAGTTTGGTTCCAATATTGGCCCACTATTTTCACAGGAGATCTTTGAATGAAAAGTTTGAATGATAGAGGCCTATTGACAGCAAATGCTAATCCTGGCTGTAGCCAGGTAAGCTAAAATGTTGAAGCTTTAACAATATTCCTGATTGATTGAATATTGTTTAACGTCTACTGAGCAATATTTCAGCTATATCAAGACGAGAACAAGTTTATCAATAAACTAGTACGTCAATGGTTCGAAGAACAATTGATAGGTCTTTCCCAAAGTTGCGTCAAAATGTTTTCATTATTGATTCATAGGGAAAACCAACATTCTAAGCTTAATATGTATATTTATAGACTCTTTAACGTGAAATACCTTTTTTTCAATGTGACCTTGACATTTGACCTTGACGTCATTTTGAAGGTCAAATCTACCTGAACATTTTTTATATTGAATATATGTTTGTATCTTCAATGGTATTTGAGCTATAGCAAAAAACCTTTATTATACATCGAAAATCGGTTTTTGGCCCATAGGTAGAAAACGGTTGGTCCAATGATTTTGGACCCAATGTAACAGTTGTAGGTCTCAACGAGACACACATTTTCTCCATTACATTTAATCAGCTATCTATTACGGTTTCCGAGTTTATCCCCTGACAAGTCTAGAGGTCAAAATAAAGGTCACCGATGACCTTTGACCTTGACCTTTTCAAATAGCCCCTGGGGAACAAAGAACAATGGTGTAGGTCTCATGTCTCTATCACTTCCGGTTTGGGAGAAAATCATTGTTAAAGAAGTATCAAACTTTGCGGGGATGGTCCATCGGACAATTTCTGACCAAATGTAACGGATTTTTGTCATGACCTAACAAAAATTTTTCTAATTACACTTCATCAGCTATCTTTTATGGTTTCCGAGTTTATCTGCTAACAAGGTTTACCATGTTTGGTGATGTAACTCTGTTACTAAAAATAGATAAGGTTTACAGGGTCAGTCTGGTCAAGCCCAGCCATTTCTGAATAATGGTACCAAGTACCAAAGTGATATCTTTTAAGACTTTTTTGCAAATGTTGGAAGAAAAAAAAAAGAAAAAAAATAATAATCAGAAGAAATACAAGAAGGTCTTTCCACCAAAGTGGGAAAGACCTTAATAATAACTTTGGGGTATGGAAAGGGTCATGGGACGGGAAATTCTGACTGCCAATGGAAAAGTAGGGCTAAATCGAAAGGGGCAGGAATTTAGCCTTGTAGCCAATCACCTACGAACCACTGAAAAAAAAGAGTTCTTTAACTCTACAAGAGAGTGCTACAAGGGTTCTTTAACGTGCACAAGTGTGGCATTTCTTCCAACACATGGACCTGAGTTTACATCCCATCCGAAAGATGGGTTGTGCATTTATTCATCCCCCAGAACCACGGACATCCAGCTTTGGAGGGGTTGTACACCGCAGCCTGGAATACTGGGTCATATTTCTATATCCCGGGGTTCCCTCTGGGTAACAATATTCCTGCATAGTTTTCTATGAATAGAAGTCCCCAGAATTGATAAAATCACAAAAGCAGTAATCAAAACCATATACGAAAACTAAACAAGTGATGACCCTAAAGGATGTCTCGCCTGTCCCTGCTGGACTCTAAATTGATGTAAAATCTAAGTGAACTAATCAGAAAAGTGAACATGCTCACTAGACTGTGAAATTGAGGTCAAGGACAAAAGTCACCTGCCAGACTGACATGT
>MJUU01027520.1:104586-117442 GCA_002080025.1 Modiolus philippinarum
GTGGCATTTCTTCCAACACATGGACCTGAGTTTACATCCCATCCGAAAGATGGGTTGTGCATTTATTCATCCCCCAGAACCACGGACATCCAGTTTTGGAGGGGTTGTACACCGCAGCCTGGAATACTGGGTCATATTTCTATATCCCGGGGTTCCCTCGGGGTAACAATATTCCTGCATAGTTTTCTATGAATAGAAGTCCCAAGAATTGATAAAATCACAAAAGCAGTAATCAAAACCATATACGAAAACTAAATAAAACTAGAGCTGTCGCCGAATGGCAATCAATTATGCTCCCGCTTATTGAACCCTGAATCAATAGGGTAAATGCAACTTTAAGTGTGTGTGGACACAATACAGGTGTGGACACAGTACAAGTGTGGACACAGTACTAGTATGGACACAGTACAAGTGTGGACACAGTACTAGTATGGACACAGTACAAGTATATGGACATGATGAAATACCTCCCCATTTTTTCCAGAAAATATACAATTGAATTATCTCCCCTTCAAAATTTCGATCAGTAACCATATTTCCTTGTGTGGTGAGGCCTTAAATAATTTCTATTCGTGCAAGGCAACCTTTCTGTAAAGTTTAATCCAATTTGAGGCATTTTTTCTTTTCCCACCTTTTTTTTCAGTTTCCATGGGCCATTTTGAAAATTTTGAACCCCAAAATTATTTCTATGGGTGCTAGGCAACCTTCCAGTAAAGTTTCATCCAATTAGAGACACTTTGATTTTCCCCGCCTTTTTCAAGTTTCCATGGCAACGGCAGCCATTTGGAAAATTCCAAATGATGTTTGTGTGTACATCTACTCATTATAAGTTGAATTCATTTAAAGTTGTTGAAAATTGCTTGCAAAGTTTCTGAAAAACATCAAGAGTTGTGTTTTTGTTCGTAGAACAGATGGACGGACGAATGAACAGACGGACAGACAACAGTAAAACAATATGTGTGTCCAATTACAGTAAATTGATTATTCAACAAGTGTTCACAGAAAGAAATGTATGAGAAAGTATTTCTGAAGCATCATCTTGCTTTGTATGTGACTGTAGATAGAATAAGACATGACACCAAAGTTTAGGTATTAACACAGATAGAGGTAATACCATACACAGAAAATGACAAATGTAGATATATATGAACCAATGATACATAATACCTAGTACATGTACAGCTCCTAGATTTATTATGAAACATTGGAGGTATTTCATGTATAAAGAAGTATGATTTTATTTCATTTATATAGAAATATGATTAAGGAGATTACCATAAGACTTCCAACAAAAAAAGATTATTATCTGGATATGTAGTACTAATTTTGAAATTTTCTGGTTTAAAACAATTTTAGCTAACTACTGTACATGTTGAGGTAATTTTGTGGGGTAAAAATGTGGGGTAATTTTTTTGCTAGATTTGCTGTCAAGTAAAATTTTCTCATGCAAATAGTTTGGTTTTAAGTATCATATAATACAGCAAAGGCTTCATTGTATTTGAAAAGCTTTAGAAGCACAAATATTACACCTGATGAAATGTTCCTCGAACAACGACATGAAAATAAAAATCCTGTGAGAATGTCCATGTTAACAGTATTTTGAATTCTTTTGTCATTCAGGATTTTTTATCTGGTCAGTTCATCATATGTCAGACTAACTTCTCAATCTATCTATGAACTGTAATTGGATATATGGCCAGTGTTTAACAAGGTTTAATTATAAAACAAAGAAAGACATTTAAATTATTAACCATCTGTTGTTGGTTTATTGTATCACCTTAAACAGTGTATATAAATCTTATATAACAATAAGTATTGTACATCATAAACAATTATTTACATATTTTAAGTAGAAAAATGTTAAATTATTTGTACAAATGTGAAAAAAATCATATTATAAGACATGCATATTGTTGTATGATTAATGTGCTAACAATTATCTGGTTCCCTGAACAAAATTTATTTGTCAATTTTATGTATTATTTGGTAAGTTGTCATAGTAACAGATTGTCAGTTATACACTAAATCTGCCATGGGACCAATAATATAATCTTAACCTTACAAATATTTATCACTATGACAATCACTTAATGCCAAGTAAAGAGAATCCACATTTGTTGACAAAATCAAGCCATAGAAGAAAGATCAGTTATTAATACACAAAAGAAAGGATACCAGTATGACTTTTTTCCCTATGCAATACCTTTTTTTCTCACCAACAGATCAAGACTTCAGTTTTACTGTAAAATGATACGTTGTGGAGAAAGTGCCAATAAAGTCCACTTGCAGTACAAAACATGATATAACTTTGAAGCCCCCCCCCAAAAAATGCAAATCCAAAATATGTCTGTAACCAATTTTACAATTTTCCAAACTTGCTAAGCCTAAGAAAAGGGGGAGGGGGGTAGAAAGAGAATAAGATTTGTCTTTATTAAATGTTTTTCAGTGGAAAAATGTCTGATAAAAAGAATATGAAGCATTTCAGCAATACATCGTTTTCAAGATCCTTTCATTCCCGGAATGACATAACATCTTTTATGACGTTGTCAGCATTTTCAGGTTCAGATATTTCTTATATTATTTGCATATTAGGAAATACGCTGACATGATTGGTTGAATTTACTTCCGGTAGCAATTTCTGAAGTGGTTTATTTTTCAATAGACGACGTTGACCGAACTACATTTAAGTTCACCTTTCTAAATTCATACGCCAAGACAATCACGTGGAACAAAAATGTGTGATTGGCTAAATAAGAATATGAATTTAATTGCAAATCATTAAATTAAAAGAATTATAAGGATTAAACACCATTTGAAAGGACTTTATTGGAGTATAAACGGGACCAAGTCACTCACAAACATATCATAAAAGTCCTTCGGACTTTTATTTGTTTGTGAGTGAATTGGTCCCGTTTATACTCCAATAAATTCCTTTAAAATGGTTTTTAATCCTATAATACCTTTCCTGTTTATTGCATTTCCAACACACAAGATGTTGATGCATATCAGAAAGGCTACTTAATTTATAACATAAGGGAATTCTACTTTCCCCGTGAAGATGAGTATTTGTTCTGGATGACATGATTTTCAAAGAAAATTTTTCCTGTTCAATCAACACAAATGCGACGAAATTGAAATTCTCTTCCGAACATAAAAATCTTGTGTTATCCTGCAGACAGTGCAGTCATGTTACTGCGGTTCTTAACTTCAAGCTTCATAATAAAATAGAATGAAAAAATTATGATTTTTTACAACAATATAATAGTAGATTCTGTCCAATAGGATATTGTTATTTACAGCAAGTATGAAGCAGAAGACGTCAAGCACCGCAAAGTCACTATTATCACATGACAGAGTGCTAAGGTAAGTATGTTGTCCCCTCGTAGATCTAAATCTCGAAAACGACATATAGCTCATCGCAAAATATTACAATATTGTATCAACCAAGCATGGTGATGTATGAATCAGAAATCTCATCAGGAAAAGTATTCATATGAATAAAATTTAAGTTATCTATAAACAAAACACCATTTTCAAAGCCAACTACATTTCAAATTGAAATTGTTTAAATATAATATACAATTTAATTACCGAGATATATGTGTATGTTTTAGAATTTTTTTCATATAATGTGACAATGAAAATTCCAGTAAAATGTAAAAGAAAATAAATTCAAGGGAGGTTGATTGAAGCTTGTTGCGACATCCATTACAAACTCTATAAATGATTCAGTAGTGTAACTATTGCAACAATTTGACTAGAGCAGAATCTTGTGAATTAATTCAAAATATCAACTTGTATGCAAAAATATTTATAAAAGAGGTGGACAGCAGTCTGTCTTATGTATATAAACAACTTAACAGCAACATGTAATTGATTGATAGCAAAATATTAAACAAAAAAAGATAAATTGTCTCTTATTGTAGTAAGGTTTTCGAAGTATGTAATCCAGGAGCTTTACAATATCACTAAGTGTGAGAACATTTTTGGATTCCGTTGGCACTTGTCTTTGTGAACTACATGCTGGTTTTTCGTATGTATCAAACTTTTTTTTTATATAAATAGTATTATCAAACAATTCTGTATGTTGGTTTTAATATCATAAAGGGTCCAAACTTGTAAAAGGCAACAGCAAATACTGAATTTTTTTTTTTACATGACTCTTACATTTCATTTTGTCATGAATATCAAAACAAACTGTACCGTTTGAATTACTCATGTAATAAAAGATTTTTAAGTGATCTGTCTTGGTACATCACATTTTTTTTATTTTAAGTTCCAAGTTAACAACACAAGTGTGGACCAAAACTGATGTCTCGCCCGTCCCTACTTGGTCGCAAAATTGATGTGAAAACTCAAACTGACTAAATCAGAAAACTCAACATGTTCGCTAGGCTATAAAATTAAGGTAACTGGAAAAAGCAATATAGTAGACTGTCATGTATCACCCAAAACCAAAATGCCAAATATCAGTGACCTACCACTGATAGATACTGAAAAAGCAATCATATTCGCTAGACCGTGAAAATAAGGTCAAGGGCTAAAGCCAAATAGCAGGCTGTTATGTTCCATCTAAGAGAAACCCGTACAAAATATTATTGACCTTACATAATACATACTGGGAAACTTAACATGATCACTGGACCGTGAAATTGAGGTCACAGACATAAGCAATATAGCAGACTGTCATGAACTATCTAAGATCAACCTATATACCAAATATCATTGACCTACCACTTACAGTTACTGAGAAAATGACTTAATCACAAACCTTAACATGCTCACTAGACAGTGAAATTGAGGTCAAGGACAAAAGCCATATGACAGACTGTCATGTACTACCTAAGACCAACCTACATACATGCACCATATATCATTGACCTACCACTCATAGTTACTGAGAAACTAAACTAAGCACAAAAATTGAGGTCACAGACAAAAGCCATATAGCAGACTGTCATGTACTACTCAAGACCAACCTACATACCAAATATCATTGACCTACCACTTATAGTTACTGAGAAAATGACCTAATCGCAAAAACTTAACATGAAAGTTTACGCCGCCGCCGTCATACTTTGTACACATATCTCTCTTTCCGTGCCTTTCGTCGCCGGCGAGACAAAACTGATAGTACCTTTTTTTTACTTTGTTTAGTGTATACAATTATTAGTCAACAAGAACTTTTGAGTAAGCACCAACTCTCTGAGCATTTGACTCCTTCTAAATTATGTTTAACGGAATGGTTGGTCATTATATGTAAGGAATGGATTAAAACAGAATGTATTTCAAAAATGCAAAACTGAAAGACTGTAAAGAACTGAATAGAAGTTTCATTGAGAAGAATTTAATATGAATGAATCCCATATCCTTTTTTTTATAAGTCAGGTCCTAATCATTCACTGAGGGATGATGGACTTCATCCACATTATGTAACACTAAGTTGATTTCAATGTATTTTTTCAACTGCAAAAAGATAAGACTAACAGTTCTAAAATTTACAAATACTTTGAAAATAAGATTGAAAGTTCTAAAAAAATACATATAATTTGAAGTAGGATTGACTGTCAAAATATATATAATTTGAAAATTATTATTAAGCATTGAACTTTATATCCCCAAAAACCACTTTTGGTTTCAATGCAAACTTCAAACAAGCCAGGGTCCTCAAACAAGCCAGGGTCCTCAGATATAAAAGTGGTTAGGAAAGTATCAAGAATCTGAATTCAACAAACCAAATATGTACTTTTACTATCAACCATGATATTATTTAAAACAGTTACTTGTAATTCAACTACTGGTTGTAACCAAGATTGAAAGTACACAACAATACTGCTGAATAAACTAAGGGCAAGAAAAAGTGAAAACTTTATATAAACATGTTCAGCTTACCCATCAAAATGACATATATAAGATAACTGACATCATTTAGAATAAATTTTACTGGGAATTTGCAATTCAGTGAATAGAATAAAACACAATAACCCAATACCTATATTTGCCATTTGAAGGATGGTACATGTATTTATTTTGTGAGCAACAATAAAACAACAATAAATACTTGAATCACTTTTCTATTTTGGTATTTTATTACAAACCTGACCAATACTGGACCTTTTATAAAAAAAAAAATACAATCAATTTTCATTATGTTTAATCAGTGTGGACCAGAACATTTAGTTTCACTTGACCATAAATTTGAGACATCAGGAGTAAATTTGTTTAGGCATTACCTTTGATGATCTAAGCACAATTCCAGCGACCCAGAATCTCACTTAAATGTGTTTGAGATAACAAGAGTCATATTTTTCGCTTGACATAAATATATCCACAAAATACTGATTCTTATTTTTTAACAATTACTTTAAGAATACAGCCATTTTCACAATACAAACATAAATATGTAATATTTCAAATATATTCATCATCTTTAAATATTAAGAAAGCATTTTCAATAAATTATATTTACAAATAAGCACAATATAAATATCAACAGCATTATATGAAGGCTAAGGCCTGTATGACATCCAGCCTACTCACCATTATATCACAGAATTATATTAGTGGCTAATTATCATTTATCACGGAGGTAGAAATTAGTCACCGTAAGTCAAACACAACTCCATTTGCATTATTACACTAATCTCAGTGAAGTAAGTATTCCAGTATTTTGGTAAGTAAAACCAGACATACAGATACATATCTTTATATATATATATATATAGTTGAAGACATATGAGGCAAGAAAGTATTATCATAGTCTTACATGTGACAGAAAATCATCAATACAACACTTAATGCATTTTTCATCCAAGGGAATTGAGACTAAGACATATTTTTCATTTTGAATGAGGAATGTAAAAATGACAGTAATTTATCATAATGTTTTCAAAAGCTCTTATCAACAGAATATCAGTGAAGGAAAACCTATTGGGCCATATCAATAAGATCTTGATTTCTTTGAACATTACATTGATTAATATTGTACAAGTATTTTTTTTCTCTCTAATCTAGTTGCAGCATTTTTCTCTATCTACAATTGAAAAAACTTCCAAATGCCATATTCACATATGGTAAGACAAGTTTTATCTATTCTGGTTGGAGTGACAAAAATTGATAAAGAGTTCTCATAAAATCAGGCTTAGTCTAGCTTGATTACTTTTGTTGGTGTATGAATTATTCTGTTAAAATTGTTTTGAATTCCAACCAGACTCAACAAATTTTAAATGAATTCTATTGATTTTCATGACTGGGACGCATGGGACTCGGCTAACAAGAGGTGAAAATATGATTCAATTATTTGTATTCAATTACCTTATCAAAATATAGTCTTCAATTTTTTCAACAATATTTCAGTATGATTATAAAAACTGACATACTGTACCAGTGTGTGCAGCTAGATTTCTTTAGCCTTTAAAAAAACAAACAAAACAAAATTGGTTTGTCCTAACTTTACACAAATAAATACACGTAAAAAAGCAAGGTTCTTTGAATTGCTTATCACTAAGGGCTGTCCCAGAAATAATTGTATGGGGGGGGGGGGGTCGGAAGGCACTTTACTTAAAATTTGATGGGTTGTGGGGTGAATTGGAGACTTTCACTGAAGAAGCAATGAGACATAGGAATTAAAGTTCTATGCATGGTGGGTCCTTATAAAAAGTGCCTTCGGACCCCCCATACAATTATTTCTGGAACAGCCCTAACAATTAAACAAAATGAAAGTGAGAATTTTCCAAGCCCCTGATTTCTATAAAATTCACATACAATACATGTCCCAACTATATAAAATAAAAACTTGGAAATCCTAAATCTACTAATATTTTTTACTGCAAGAATATTTCAGAGGACATATTTTAATAAAATAGGCCATAACTATAGGATTTACAATCAATCTATTATATTCAAGCATTAAAGTTGAGTGATGGAATAATAAGCAGATTAAATTGAAGATTGTGAGCAGCAGAACATGTCAGGCACTTGTCTTAATACTGATTGGTGTATTTCACATCTCGAATTATTACTCGTATTGGAATGTTGTCGCTACAATATATTGAGAATGTACATTGCAACACTCGGACTAGAACTAAACAGTGCTACCAACTTATAATTTTTGACACAGTTTTGAATTTACCAAGTATGTTTGTCTGCTAAACAAAACACTTAGAACAAGTCAATATGTTTATAATAAAGATTATCAAATTGCAGGATATAACTCATAATTTTTTACATTAAAATCTACATGTATCTCATAAATGACTTTTTAATGTCAATTGCAACAAGATTTTTTTTTAAACAAAACCCTTTTCAACTTATCCCTTTTTACAATCTAAATGTCTAAATTAGTAAAGACTCCTTGAATTCAACAACCTTGCATATAATTTTGTTTGTGATTTATTTTCCCGTTTAAAGTTAGAAAGTCACACCAAAATTCATCTTCATATTTTTTTTTGTAGAAAGGAAACGCAATCAACATGTAAAAGAATGAATGTCTCCCGAGAATATTGGGAACAGTAAAAAATATAAACACTGTTAATAATTCCTCATCTTGACAAAAGTATTCTTAATAATCGCTACATTTCCTGTAAAAATCCAAAATAAATGTAATTCACAGGATAATAATGGTTTTTATTTTAACCACTATACTCCAAGTTTCTCAAGCTTTTTTATCAGGTTTATTTTTGCATATCTTAAGTGACTAAGATAGATTCACAAACTATATATTATATATGACTGTCTTAAGCTTCAAAACCTAGTGATATTGAAATGTAAATGAAAATTTACATATTGGCTATGAAATGTTAAAGAACATATAATTACAGCACAATGTATTATTTCATGTGAAAAACTGAATTCTAAATATTATATGTAATATGTGACTTTGGCCCCTTGATCACATTTTTTGTAGTGAAATTTTTGTGCTATTGAAAGATCTAGTAATATAGAAAATTTTCTACCAAATAACTACTACGACAACTCCAAAATTCTAATCAGGAGAACATCTCGGATGTTAATTCCTTGTTGTTTTGTATGATTATGTCAGCAAAAAATTTCGGTTTAAATGGAAATCAACTTTATATAGGGTAACTGAAAAAGAAAAAAAAAAACAATACAACATTTTGTAAAAAAGTTGATTATCTTTTTGGAACAGAAAATTATTTTTAATTGTGAATTTAAAAAAATATATATAAATCTTAACAATCTGATGACATTAATCCAGAAAATGACTAGTTTTTATTCAATTAACAGAATCAACTAATTAATTAATTACTATAACAATCATTGTGTATTCTTAGGTAAATAGCTGAAACTACATTTGTATTAAGAAGTAAAAAGAAATTGAAACTAAATTGAAACTAAATTCCTGATTACCAGACTCATGCAAATTATGTGCTTTAGCTGAGATCTTATTACTACAGAGATTCTAAAATATATTATACCAAGACGGTTATTAAGTTATTGGGTTCCTGTAAAGTCAAATGTTTAACATTTTCACTTTTTCATGTAAAAAAGCTCTAATGGAAGAGGAAATGTAACAATTGGTCAAACTTCAATGAATTGAAAACCAAAAGAACCCATTAAAATAGTTCTAGAGGGGGTATTAAACTTATACAATGGGACTACATAGAGAGTTGAACATTCATAGTGTTCTAGCTTGAGACATATATGTATATGTTATCAGGCTCTTGACAGCTATGTATCATGAAATATCAACCTTTGAGCCAGAATATGAAGCACAGCTTCATATTCTGGTGAGCAGTATGATATTTAACAATACACAAGCTGTCAAAAGCCCAATAACTTGTTTATCATCCTTTATTTTGTATCTTGGATTTGCATTTATAAAACCAAGGTTTCATATTCTCCCAAAATTGCACAGGAGATCCCACAAACATGTCATTCTTGCCTTTTCAGCAATTTTCAGCATCAAAAACATTCATCATTTTATTGGCAAAGGTTTTGTAACTGCATGAATATTTTTGACTGAATCACTCGAAATAATGTTGATTTTGAATGTTGCAGCAACCTTTGGTTGTAAAGATATCTTGGAGCTTTTATGACGTCATAATGTGAAAACATAAAATCTCTGCAGGATATATCAACGACCCAGTTTCTACAATTTTTCCAACATCTGGTTATCTTTTTGTGTAATCATGATTCTGTTTTTAATACCTAATCGGGAATAGCAAATGCAATAGATGTAGGTACTCCAACCAAAAAACTGAATGTTCCCATTCAATGAATATATCCGTGCAAAAAGATAGTTATCTGCTTCCATCATAAGAAATTGAACTATTAATCCCCAAAAAATTTAGATTAAGGATAAAATATTTATTATTGTAACGCAGAGCGTTACAGATGTCCCCGAAATGAACATTGTGCATCCCATTCATAGCACCTCTCATTTTCCAGTATTTCTAAGCTTCAATGGCAACAGTAACAATTTTGAAAAATCTGAGGCTGAAAATCATTTGTACACAGGCTAAGTAACCTTCATGTAAATTTTGATCCGATTCCAAGCACTTTCAATTTTTTCCGCCTTTTTTCCCATTTCCATGGCAATGGCAGCTATTTTGAAAATTCTAAGGCTGAAAATCATTTATACTCATGCCAGGCAACATTCCTGTAAAATTTCATCCAATTCCGAGCACTTTTAATTTTCCCGCCTTTTTTCTGTTTCCGTGGCAACAGCAGCCATTTTGAAAATTCTGAGGATAAAATTCATTTGTACTCATGCCAGGCAACCTTCCTGTAAAATTTCATCTAATTTGGAGCACTTTTAATTTTCCTGCCTTTTTTCCGTTTCCATGGCAACGGCAGCCATTTTGAACATTCTGAGGCTGAAAATCATTTGTACATATGCCAGGCAACCTTCCTGTAAAATTTCATCCAATTCAGAGCACTTTTAATTTTCCCGCCTTTTTTCCGTTTCCATGGCAACGGTGGCCATTTTGAAAATTGCGAACACTTCTACTCATTGAGGCAATCATTCCTGTGAAGTTTCATGAAGTTTGGTCAAATAGTAGCCGAGATATGGGGTGGACAAGAATTGAGCTGAAGAAAGAAAAAAGAAGAAAAATAATAATAAGAAACGGAGCAAACACAATATGTCTCCCAAACTTTGTTTGGGGGACATAATTAGCACCATTAAAAAAATACAATTTTTCCACTTCTGGTATTTTTTCTTCACATTTACCAGTTCAATTGAGGGCGAAGGAAAAACAGGTTCAAAATTATTTGGAGTTGAGGCGCTTTGGCCACAAATTGAGATTAACTACGAAGAAAATAAACAAAAACTGCAAATAACAAGAAAAAGTTAAAATTGCCGTGCACCTACGTGCATTCATGAATCTATTTGAAACTTTGAAGCTGAAAAGTATGAGTTGTAATTTAAATACAAAACTTAAGTGTGTATTCATGCACCATGTCATCATTATATATATTGTGCAATGAAAATTGATAAATCATAAAACTTTGCTTACAAAATTCTTCGTTGGAGTACCTAAAAGATATTTATTTTTATCCGTTTGATTTCATGTGAAAACTTGAAAAAAAAAGTTATATATCCAGGTCAACCGTATATGGCTTTTGCCAAAAGGCTCTGCTGGCGATTTAACCCTGGGGAAGGATGATAAATACAAATATTTTTAAGAAGTCCCCTACACATCTTAGCAATCCAAATAAATTCCTAAAGAAAAATTGGTCCTCCAAAAATTGTACATCATTAGGAAAGAACTTAATTTTTTTTAACATTTTAACATATTTATGTTTCAGAGCTTTCTTTTTGTTTAAAGTCCTATGTGGGAAAAATATTTTTAAAAATGTAAAAAAATAATACAGTGAACTTGTTACATATTGAATTGAAGTTTGGTTCCTATGGGAATATAATACTTATCATATTATGGAGCACCAGAGGTTTTAACACAGCAGCAACATATGAAGAGACAGTTACTCCTAAGAACAACAAACTAGAGGCTCCCAGGAGCCTGTATCGCTCACCTGGCTTTCAGTTGCCACAATCGTGGTAACATTGTAAGTTATACAATTGATCATCAGTCTCTCAAACTTTAGTACCTCAAACACCACCAATATCTTGAATAGTATTTAAAGTCTGATCATGTTGTACTATTTTTCTTTGTTGGGCTTTATTGACAAAAAATGTTCTTGCTAAGGACCACTTTAGACACCAGTTTTGAAACAGAGACATCATTGCTGTCAGCAAATAATTTTCAACATAAGTTTTGAAGTTTCGACATCAATACCTATTTGGAAACCAAATTTCATTGAAATCAGACAACATTGAATTTTCCCGCCTTTTTTGGTGGCCATTTTGAAAATGGCAGTCAACAAATAATTTTCAATATTGGTTTTGAAGTTGCAACATCAATACCTATTTGGAAACCAAATTTCATTGAAACTGGACAATGTTGAATTTTCCCGCCTTTTTTGGCAGCCATTTTGAAAATGGCGTTCAACGAACAACTTTCAACACAGGTTTTGAAGTCGCAATATCAATATCTATTTGGAAACCAAATTTCATTGAAATCGGACAATGTTAAATTTTCCCGCCTTTTTTGGCAGCCATCTTGAAAATGGCGGTCAACGAACTATTTTCAATACAAGTTTTAAAGTCGCCTCAGCATGGCAAACATTTCATAATTTTACAATTAATCTTCATCTTCTATAGTTTTGGAAATAAAATCGAAAAATATGAATATGTTAAAAATTTTGTGAAAAAAGGGCAATAACTCCTACAAGTGTTTATGGATTCTCTTCAAAATTTCAGGTTGGGTAGATCTTGATATGCTGAACATTTTTGCAATTTACACTTGACCTCTATCTGTTACACTTTTTGAAA
>MJUU01027520.1:153961-176981 GCA_002080025.1 Modiolus philippinarum
GGTTGTGGAAAAAGACTCATCTAGGTGGTGTTGCTTCCAACAAAAAGGAAGGCTACCGCTAAAACGATTGCGGTCATACAAGAACATTTTGAAGTATGAAAAAAAAAAACGTCAGGGTCGGAAGGAAAAATTAGGGTCGGTCGGGTAACCGGACACACATATATTTTTTTGTTTGGCCTAAGACACATTTGTCACATTTTTCGGATAAAAAGATAATGAAATCAAATTAAATTATATTTTTTGCTTATAATTATCATAATTTTGTATTATTCAAACTATATTTATGTTTAATTTGGTTTATTTGAGTAAAAAGACGTGCCGGTTTGCAACTATGCAATAAGACTTCATATGGCCATAGTTAAAACAAATTATTTTTCCCCTTGCCCAACCTTACCTAATAATGTTGAGTAGGTAGGTAGGAAGAATTTTTTTAAATAATTTTTACTAAAAAGAGGTTAGAAAATAACTGTTTCTTATCCAAATTTGTTTATTGTATGACATGGGTTCTCTGCAACAAGAAAACAAAAAAAATATTTCATATTTGGTTTTCTTTTTAAAAAATTGCTGTTTCAAATCTGTTGCATTAATTATCAAACTCAAGACGTGTTTGAATAAACCGTAAATTGACAATTTTTGACACTTGTCAATATTTTCAGCTGTTTATGTTGTCAACCCAATTTCACATCTGTAGAACGAACAGTTTACCTTCAATACTGAGTTTCATACTGTCACTGTCATCAGAAGCTTTAGATTCTGAGCTTTCACCACCAGAATCTGAAAATAAACAGTAACTTTAGCTTGACATTTCTACGGATATTTTGAAAGAAGAAAAGATATGAGGGTCAAATGGAACTAAATATGGGCACAGTTGAAAATTCAAGATAAATATAAGTATTTCATTGAATTAATGACATATTTTTCTCACCACTGTATGGTGGAGAAGGCACATTTTTGGCCCATTCAGACCACTGTTGACCCACAAAATGCGACGGACTATCGTCCAGGGTCGCCATTTTGCAGTTTTTCTTGTTGCTTTCTAACAGGCCGAAAGTCGCCGATGTACAGTGACGTAAAACTTCGGGTATGTTCGGCAGAGAAGTTATTAATTTCCGCTTGTGTCCTAGCAAATAAATCGTATTTTTCTGCTTATTTGAATTAAATGTACCGTTTCAACTAACATAATTCCTATATTGTTAAGAATGAAATATATTAAACGTAATAAATATACTAAAATTTAAATTAGTTTGTTATTTATTTTTAACTTCATGATCACAAGCGGTTGAAATGGCTGTGACTGATGGTTAGCTTGCACGTGCAAAACACTTTTCATGTTCTTGTGTTTTTACCTGCAGTTCTTATCTTGAAAAGTGTTCATTCTTATTTGACGTAATATTCGTCATATGTCCCCATTCATGAAAAAATGTTCAAGACTCTTTGCAACTTCTAAAATTTGATAAAACTTTTTCAACTTTTATTTAAACCAGAAAATATCAAACCTTAGATAAAGCAATTATAAAAAAGTCCTAGATTATCATCACCCTTTTCTGAGACGTTTGGGTCAGCAACCGCATTCCTACTTTTAACATCCACCAGTGAGCGTGTCGATGTATATATCATTTGTTCCGCCTGGGACTAATATATTGACGGGATTCGAAACTCTATAACAAAGCAGTTTGGTCCAATCAAATCCCATTTCAAGGTAAAATACCCATAATGCATTGCGACGGAGTCGCCATATAGCCATTTTCGTAGATGTTGATTTTTATTTTCGTTGGTGTTTGAAAGAAAATATCTACCAATGCAGCCATCTCTTTCACCGATAAGAGTCACAAAAGCTTGTTAAATGTCTAATGTTTACTTTGCGAGTGTTTATCATCACCTCCCAAGTCAGATTGTACGAATATTTACTCTAGGACTTCGAGACGCGAATTTGATTTTGCCTATTTCGTGAGACGGAGGCAATGTTTTGGTACATGTTGTGAAGAAACGGTTCGTTAAATCATGAAATAAATGTTTAATTCAAATAGAACGTTTAATTTTACAAAGAATAGGGTGCCTTGATGTATGATTTATTGTGAGATTTATTTGATTACATGCTTTGTAACCAAATTGTGTGGTCGCCATTTCATGACAAAGTGATCCAAATTGTGTGGTCGCCATTTCATGACAAAGTGATCGCCGGTGGTAGTATATCTTTTGTGAAGAAATCATAATTAAATATGAAAATGGAATGGAAAAATTTACTTTACTTATCACAGATTACTTGGGGTAGATTTTATTGTGATATTTAGTTGATATTTAGCTTCGTAACCAAATAAATGTCACCATTTTGATGAGAAATTGATCGACGGTTTGGAATACCAAGAAAGAAACAAACAAAAATCAGAAAAAAAAATGCTTCTACTTTTTTTAATTGCTACCAATTTAGTTCTTTAATACTTGAATCTTTCTTCAAATTATTTTTAATCACAAATAATTAGAAGTCATTTAATTTGATTAAAAGGGGTAATATATTTTAATTGATTCTTACAGATCATGTTCAACATGTTCAAAACAATCAAACATAATTGCATTCTTTGTTTTGAATATTTAATACCATGAATTAAAGTTCAAGACAAAATAATCAATAAAGCTTTCTTTATTGCATTTATAACAAATTTTCGGCAGATCTGGGACTAATATTAGTCCCAGGTAGAATTTACAAATTATTACATAAAATTGTTGAAGATTTACATAAAATTCGGTATATATTATTTATCTTTATTCCGAGTTTTGTACATAATTGTTGTTTTAAATAATTATATACATATAATTAATACTAATAATAACAGAAATTAAGCACGTTTTCATCAAAAATAATTATTGCAATACATTAAGTGTGTTATATCTTATACAACGGATAACTGTAAGGTCTGTAAGTAGTACATATCTGTTCCGGTTATATAATCACTTATTACTTTTGCCGCGACACCGGTTTTTGATGATTATCGAGAGTTTCTAATCCCGTCAATATATTGGTCCCAGGTTCTGCCAAGGACGATAAGTATCTCGTGGTAATTTGGAAATATATCACGAGGCGTGAGATTTTGTCACTTTGGACCCTCCCTTTCAACTGGGACTAATATAACGGGGATTTCAAACTTTTTAACAAACCAGTTTGATCGAAAAAAAAGCAGTGTCCCGGATATGATTTTCAGTTGTAACTTTTGATTTACTTAACACAAAATCATTTTGAAAAAATTGCCGAAAAGCTGATTTATCGCATATTTACAACATTAAATTTTCATTCAAACAACAATGAAATTCGTATTAAAACATTTGTAAAAATGGGTAATAAATGCACCATGGGTTGTTTTCTTGTGTAAAGAGGTCGTAAAATTATCGAGAAACCGTCCAATAAACAAATGACAGTTATCGGTGATTAATGAGCGTCAGAACAATGAAAATAAAGAAAATTGGCTAACTTTAACTCAGTAGTTTACTTGTCAAATTCCATCCTACAATTACGAAATTTTACCTGGATAAAGCTCTTTGTATTGGCTTTATAGCCATATATAATTTATGCAGGAAAATTTTTTAACAGTGCTGATACATTTTGACTGATGTGACCACGCTCATGCAATTTTTAGAAATAAATTTTGGAGTTCAAACACTGAACTTTTCCCTGTGTATTTTAAAACTAAATTTTCAACTAAATTTAAAGAAAAATATACCATGATTCGCATCGAAGTTTCATCTTTTCAATCATGTAAAATTTGAAGCATTAAATATTTTGGGAAAAATAAAAAGTGTACTGAAAAAAACGTCATGAAATGTAAAATTTCGCGGTATATTTCTAAAAAAATCCAAAATTATCCAACTTTCAGAGCAAAGTTTGTGTACTTAGGAATAAATTTATTTTACAAAAAATATTCTATGATTTTCAGCAATCTTTTTTCTATAAAATGGTGTACTTTGTATTAAAATCGGTTGAAAAATGTAGCTGTAAAGTGTACTAAAACTTTCCTATGTTTCAACAGAGAAATGGTAAAAAATATGACGATTTACAGGTAAATCTGCAGAGACACCGAAATTATAAGAAATGTGAATGTTTCAAATCCCTGTTATATTCATCCCAGCTTTCAAGTATTAAAACAACAGTATATAATGATGGTCACAAAAAATTGTTCTGCGAGTACAGTATATTTTAAACTTAGGCATGTTAGGAAAATATTAAATTTGTGAAATTCTGTTCAATACTTTTAAAGCCTTAAGTTCAAAATCCTAGTGCATTTTTACCGATGGAAAACCAGAAGTGACAAAAAAAATCAACGAAAATGTTTTGAATACAAGTTTCAATCATGTGTATTGAAGAAACTACTTGCTTTAATGTAACAAAATTTAATCTATGGATGTAAAAATATTTCAGCTTTCAGAAAAGCATAATTTTATTAAAATCCAATATACAACTTTTTAAGAAGATAGCTCAAAAGTGAATGCATATCAAATGCCTTGCTATAGATTTTAAATTGCAACATGGATTGTGTACGAGTGTCCTATCCTTTTAAATATACCTCCTTGGTTCCGCCTAAAGAAGTTCCTTTGGAACAATTACCGGTATTATAAACACTGTCACAATACAGCAGAACTTCGATGGCTCGATCTGCAATAACTCGAACACCATGGATGCCTCGTACCCCTTTTGTGGTCCCTTTGTTCAAGTTTAAACATGAAACAAGGGATCTTGGCGTTTTCCCAGCAATATTTTTTTCGAGGAAAAATGGTACATTCTGAGAGCATATCAGGTGGTCATAGCAAAGAATTTGAGACAAAATGTTTGTCATAAAAAGGAAGGAAAACTATGTTTGCTCTCATATCTGTGACCTCAGTTAAAATTGTGATTTACTTAAGTTTTATCAAAAATGAACCAGTTGTATGAAAGAATATGCAAAAAAAAACCAACCTCGAATTTCTGGTTTTTCTAATCATGAAAAGATCGTTTTTCTATTTAAAATATACCTTTTCTCGAAAAATACAACAGTGTGACATTGAAAGGGATTAGCGGGAGAGCTTGACTTGGGGTTGGAAAGCACGACTCTTACGCCCAAAGCGTGAGACTTGACAGGTCTGTATCCCCTTTTTCATAAGTTTGCTGAAGTAAAAATTCACTAAAATACCAGATATATCAAAGACTGCCTGACCAAAGAAGATATCAGACTAAATTTCAGTTGGAATGGCAAAATTTTCAGCAAACAAGGTAGAATGTCGGATAAAAAATTGATGTCTATCGGTTCTGAAACTATACAGTAGGTCTTATAGATTTATTTTATGGCTGACAACTTTTTCTTATTTGCCTGACAAAATGTCCTGCAAGGTATCTTGACCATCCGATATGTCTGAAATACTTCAGATTTCTGTCGTAGTTTGTTTGATTTTTCGCTGGAAACTGATGTATGTATCGTCACATACAAGTTTGTACAAGGATTGTACTGGTAATGGACAAAATCGTAGCAAATCGGGAACCAGTTGCTTGAATTCCGGTATAGTTTCTCCTTCAGGTAGGAGTGAGTTAAAAATATTTTTCCCTCGAGATAGTAAAATTTCGATTTTCAACATGCGAGCTTTAGTGAACATGTTAAAATCGAAATTTTACTATCGAGAGGAGAGAAATATTTTTAACTCGCGAACTAGCTGAATGAGAAATTTTTTCTCCCATGAAATGTGTGTAAAATGCGAAAAATCTAAAATGGCGGGAAATCTCTCGCAGAAATTTAATCAACGCCCGTTGGTTAAAAAGTCGCGTGCATATTTAACCAACTGCTGAGAATGGGAGAAATAAAGTTTCCATACTTTATCAATGTTTATTCATTTCAAACTTGATTAGAGTGCATTGACATAAGAAATAATTTATATAAGGTTTTTAGATCAATTTCTAAAATCAAAATTATATCATTCTACATTTTAAATTAAAATTATGCATCATTATTCATTTTGCCAAGAAAGCTAATCAAATTTTGGAATACTGTTAAAAAATGACCCTATTTTGTCTATGAGGGAGGTTTAGGGGGAGAAAAAGCATTAAGGGGAGATTTTGATCTCCCTCAATGGAGATCCATTCAAAGGGGATATTATGCTACTAAAAGGGAGTCTCCCCCTTAAAGGGGTAGGGTTAACAGTAGTGTTGGGAATCAGATAAACAAATCATATTTGATTAATTGGAATAATCGGATGTACCTTCCGATTGGATTATCGATTAAAATCAGCAATCTTAAGAGTACTTATAGAGTTTAGATTTAACCATGTTTGCTGTGCTTTTGTATTTCATAACTTCAAACATATTGATTTTCACTGTCCATTTGGAAATGCATTATGTATTTATGACCTGTTGTATTCCCAATACATGAGAGATACAACAGTGAAAAATTTTGAGAACAATTTTAAACAATATGCTTTATTAAGAAAACTCCACTTCTGACAAACAATTTTATTACTTTTTTTCACTCCTTCTAGTATTATCAGACAGAAAAAATACCTTTCTCAAAAAAAAGTTTAATTTTCTGTAAAATTTAACTGGTATCCGATTATCCATTATTGAAAATTATTATGGATTTCATGTTGAAAATCGATCGATTGTCGATCATTGGAACATCACTACCGGTAGTTAACAGGTATGGGGACACATATTCGGATGAATTGTGTAATGTTTAAGTGTTTGAAGTATTGCTTACTCGTTTGGTTTTGATTAAAAAAAGCTCTGTTTAGTGTCAGTTTCTGTTCATTTGATGTTGTATAATGATCTTTTTTTTATGTTGTTATGAAATTTATGAAATGTAAGTTGTCTGACATTTGTGTTTTTAGCCTTTTAGGCCAGGTGAGCTTTTGCCATCACTTGGCGTCCGTCGTCCATCCTTAACTCACTTTTCAAAAATCGTCTCCTCAGAAACCGCTGGGCCAAATGGAATCAAACTTGAAGTAAGTCATCATTAGGGTGTCTAGTTTCAAATTTATTATTTTGTATGTCTTAGGTCAAACAACATGGCTGCCATTACTAAAAATAGAACATAGGGTTAAATTACAGTTTTTGGCAAATAACTCAAAAACTGTTACAGATATCAAAAATCTGACAGAGTAAAAATGATCAGCATGAGAAGATCTACCCATGCTGAAATTTTGAAGAAAATCTGACAACCTGTCTAAGAGTTATTGCCCTTTTTCCGTAAAATTTTCAAAATTCTGATGTTTTTTATTTTTTATTGAAAAAACTATAACAGATAGAGGTTAAGTTTAAATAGCAAAAATGTTCAGCATGTTAAGATCTACCCACATGGATATTTTGAAGAAAATCCAAGTACCTACCGGTATATATGAGTTGTTGTCCTTTATTGGTCAAATTTTTCGTGATTTTTTACTTTTTGTCCTATATTTCAAAAACGCTTTGAGATAGAGGTCAAGTTTAAATTGCAAAAATGTTCAGCATGTTAAGGACTATATTTTATTGAACACATTCAAGTTTTCTGACCATTTCCAAGTTTTCTGACCACTTCCAAGATGGCCGCCAGCGGGGAACTTAGTTTACCATTTGACCTAATGGGAAAATTCATACAAAGAACTTCTTCTTGAGAACCACTGAATGGATTTGAACCAAACTGGGCATGAATGATGCTTATGAGGTGCTGACCAAGTGTTGTAATTTTGGTGCCGATCCATCATCCAACATGGCCGCCAGCGGGGATCTTAATTTTAACATTGGACCCTATGGGAAAATGCATACAAAGAACTTCTACTTTAGAACCACTGAATGGATTTGAACCAAACTTTTCATGAATGATGTTTATGAGGTGCTGACCAAGTGTTATTACTTTGATGTCAATCTGTCATCTTACATGACCGACAGCATTGGACCCTATGGGAAATGCACACAAAGATCTTCTAAAGAACTGCTGAATGGATTTAAATCAAACATGACATGAATGATGCCTGTGCTGACCAAGTGCCACCAGCTGTGAACTTAATATAACAAAAGATCTTCTTCTAGAGAACTGCTTAATAGATTTAATCCAAACTTTGTTTATGAGAAGCTGACCAAGTGTTGTTACTTCAGTTCTGATCCATCATACAACATGGCTTCCAGCAATGAATTGGACCCTAAGGGGAAATGCATACAAAGATATCATGGAAAACCATTGAATGGATTCAATTTAAACATTACATAAATGAAACTTGTGAGATTTGACCTAGCTTGTTACTTTGGTGCTGATCCGTCTTCCGACATGGCCACCAGTAGCAAACCTTAGTTTAACATTGGACCCAGTGGGAAATGCATAAAAAGATCTTGACTTCTCCTCTAAAACTGCTTGAACAATTTCAGTAGAATTTTGATATGATAGTCCTTATGTGACCCTCTTCAAAGTTTTATGTTAAATAGCTGCCAGCAGGGAACGTAGATTAACATAGGCCCCTTAAGTTTGGAAACTGCATTCAAAAATCTTCTCTGAAACTGCTTGAACAATTTTAATTAAATTTTATAAAAAAGTTTCTGATTTTTATGTACATATACACCACCAAAGATGGACCATCAATTGGGAATTAAAGTGCTGCAGGACCCAGGTGAGCGATACAGGCTTTTGAGAGCCTCTTGTATGGAATCAATATTAATCATACTTCCTAGTATTCAAAATACATCTTTGCATTAAGACAAAGCATAAGCCTCAGACACTGAACACACAATGTAAAATTCAATGTATAAAGAAAACAATATGCTTCAAGGTAGTTCCCACCGTTGATTTCTTACATTCGGTTAGATATGTGGACTCCTCTGTCTTTTTCCATATCATACCATGTAAAATATTTTGCCCATGAAAAGCATGTACATAAAAGGAATTTCAGACAAAATTTCAATAATTGGCATTGCTCTTTCACTTGATTTTCAAGACTTACAATTTGCTATACAAAATTAAAGCCTATGAAAAATCTAGAAAATGAGCATTTCTTGTCAAATTTTTAAATGGTTGTACAGTGAAAGCGCTTTTATTCATGGATGCCAGTTTTTGTGGATTATGGAATAGTCATTAGTTCATTGGTTCTTTAATTTAATTTGTGGTTTGAAACTTTGTACTGTACAAATCAGCAGGAGATTTATATTTGTTGGTGTATAAAATTTTGTGGTTTAACTCTACCACAAAATCCATGAAAATTGGTACCCCACAGACAATAATACTTTCACAGTATTTCAAAATCAAGTGCATGAACCTATTATTTTCTTTTTTATTGTCAGTCTTTCATTAATTCATACTAATTCAGAATACTTTTATGAAATTCTTATTACTTTCATTCAAATGTGGGAACTAAATGAATATTATATTTTTGACACCTGTGCAGTGATATACATTGTAATAATAAGAAATGGCAATGATATTTGTATGTTTTTGTTTTATTTTTTACAGATGATATTTTTAGGAGAAGACTCCTGATTGAGGGTGATGGCGGTGGCGATGACAAGAAAATTGGTAGTTTGTTGAAAACATTTTTAGGGTGGGCAAGTGAAACAGAAAGCAAAGAGGAAAAGTAAGCCTTATCTGACTAAAATATTTGACAAAGAACAAAATATTGAGTTCTGTTTTCATATGTCCATAAAGATGTTTCTGGATAAACATGTAAAACGATGTGATGGTTTCACTGTTGTTAGCATCTATGATTAACATTTATATATCTACATATGATATAGTTAAGTAATCTTACAAATAAACATTTATACTTTTTTAGCTTTTTACCAATGGGGTTTTATTTTGGAGTTGCTGTACAAGTGTGTATTTTCATAGGTGCTTAATTTTCGATCTATTCACGGTTATCCTGATGTCGTAAAAATTGCATACCTCAAAATATAATTAATATGAGACCTTAATCACTGAATTAAGAAATCGCAAATACTTTAATTGGGGAAAATAAAATCAAACAATTTTGAAAAAAAACTAAAATTTATGATCACAAAATAACCACATGTATGATATCTTCCTGATTGCAGATACATTGTATAACAAAGTTTGTCACAGATTACTTGGCTTGTGTATATTCATGTAGTAATATGGTATCTACATGTTGTGGGTTGTACTGTGACACCTCTTTCCAATTTCTTGATTTATCTACTTTGTGTTTGCCAGGAAGTTGATATGCATTTGTGTCTTTTTTCTAAACATTTCATGATGAGATTTTGTCAAAGATTTCTCAGCTTGTGTTTATAGTAGTATTTGGTCTAAAGCTTCAGTATGATAAGATGTACTAGGTATCTCCTTTACAGGTCCATCATTCATCTTGTTTGTGTTTGTTGTCAAATTGAAATGCTTCTCAGAGAATCCATATGTCATGACACAATTATAAAAATACTTTTTGAATAATCAAACTATGATTGGCCTTTTCACTGTATATAAACAATTCACTATATAACAGCACATGTTATTACAGATCTTTCAAAGAATTCCAGAGGTAAGTATCATTTGTTCAAACCATTCAACAGTTATTGTTATCAAACTGTTAGACTAATTCAGCAACAATTTATTACCCTCATATAACATGTTTTGTTACCAATTTCACTCAGCTAGCTAAATTTTATGTTACAGTTTAAGCACTGTAATTTGCATAAGTGATAAATTTTTGTGAATCAGTTATCAATTATTATAAATAACCATTTTGTATTTTTTTCAGCCATGCATGCTATGAGAGAATGCTTGCAACTCTTGCTCAGTGTGATTGTGGAGTTGAAAAATGTTTAAATGTCTACAAAATGAACCTGAAAGAGCAAGCTAATTATGAAAAACTGAGTAAACAAATTGGTGAGTAGGGTTGGTAGTTTTGCAATTGGGTGGATTTGTATTTCAACTGGGCGGAAAAAGTTTTTCAATTGGGCAGAAAAAAATTTGCAAGTGGGCGGATTTATTTTTTTCAAGTGGGCGCGGATAAAAACCAAATGCCCAAAGCAAAGCAGAACTGCAGTCACATCTATGTGAGTTTCATGTGATTTTCCAGTCATTTGATATTATCGCCGTTAAAAGTGTTTTCCTTCAGTATTGAGATTCAGAATTATCAAACAAAGAGGGCAGTTATGGGTATTCCATAGAAAACTATCAAACACAAAAATATAATGACAAATCTTTACTTCATGTGGTATACGCAATCTTATTGATAAAAGAAGACATCAAATTACATGGGAGTACCGTTTTAAAAATACAGACTAACATGAGCACTGTTTCTTACAATGTCTTTCACCACAGACTAAAGAAATGAGCATTGTCTTTCAAATGATATATAAAAGTAAAAACATTGTGAGATACTGCATATGTACATGTCTATTCGGACTTGAAATCTGCATCCCACAACTATAATGAACTCATTTTGCGTCATGTCATCAAATTTACTTTATATCAATTTTTATTTTACTTCTAAAGCATCTCCGCCTAATTGCAAAACTAAAAAACACCCAATTGAAAATACTGGCATTTTAAAAATCCGCCCAATTGAAATGCGTCCGTAGGGTTGTATATTTGTACAAGACAGACTATAATTTGGTTAGTTTTGTAAGACATTGGTGCTTGTGGTGAACAAAACATTACCTTAACATCCAATCGGAACTACAGTTGTTATATGTACTGTTTAGTTTACCTCAACAAAATTAAGGAATAATACTGGCCTGCTGGGGGCGTCCACGTCTCTTTCCATAGTTGATTGTACATGTATATATCTATTTAAAGTAACAATGGAGGAAAGGCTTGTCATACTTTGCACACAGGTGAATTTTTGGTTGTTTCATAGCCCAAAGAAAATTAGATCTCTTTGACCTATATTTTTTGCTTGAACGACTTAACGTTAATGTTAACATCCAAGTTCATTCATTTTGCCTTGCATTTAAGTTCGAGGATTATCTAATATTTACATGTATGCATATGTCTCTGATGGTACATGTAGTGCAGCATGTATGTGAAATTTGGACACTATTACCTATTACTTACATTATCTGCTTTATCAGCTTACATTCAGGTTTACGTCCAAGTACAGATCTCAATAACTATTCATGGAAGGATCATCTGAAAATAGCATTTGCATTCCTTGATCTCTGATGATAGAACATCATCAAGGCTTGACCAACATTTTCTGTCCGATCGACTTACATCTAAGTTCAGATCTCAGATACTGGACATGGTAGGAACATCTAACCTTACACATGCACACTTCTCTGATAATAGGTTACTTTGTTTATTTCTTCTCACTGTTTTCTGAACTCATATTGTTATGGGCATTTTTTTTCTGACATTGGTTTTGAAAATTTACTTAGTACCGGTACTAACTGATAACATATATAATAAATTAAAGAGTTTAAAATATCTCTACATATATTTTTTAAAGGAATTATAATTTTGGAGTTGCAGATTTCACTTGATGAGTATTAAGTTTTGATACAGATGGTCAGAATTGCTTGAACTGGATAGAATAATGCAAAAATTTTATTGGTTATTGGATGTAGATATTCTTCATTGGTTAAAGGGAAAATCTTTGTGTAAAATTAGAATACAATAGGATTATACAGTTATCAACAAATTTTAATTTCTTAATGTTACAGAACAAAGGATTGCTGAAGCAACAGAAAAGATTTCAGAGTGCAAAAATGAACTACAGCAGGCAAAAAGAATACGAAAAAACAGACAAGGTATATACATGTAATATAATTAACAAGAGTACCGATTTTGAAAGGTCTTGGATAAAGAAGATTTGTGGAGAATATCGATTGTTTTTTCTGTCATTCTCTTGAATATTTTATTGGTCACCTGTGTATTTTGTTTACCTTGTGACCATGTCTTTGGCATGTGATGTTCTCTTTCAAAACTTAACTTTAGATAAAATTTTATTGAAAATTGATGTGGCTTATATGATTAAATTGTACCTTTGTGGTTAGACCTTTCAGTTAATGCCAGAAAAATTAAATTCTCAGGCACATACCTAAGTTATTCTATATGAATAATGTCACTTCTTAATTATCCCTGCAGCAATGTGATGTGAGGTATGGTAATGCTGGGCATCCTTCCTTGCACCTGTTTGTCTTTCCTTGCAACCATGCTTCCATCTGCCTTGCAAGCATTGCATTTTGTTTATTTCACATTGGATTTGGATAATATTGATATAGTAACTTCAGTTCAAGGATGCCTCGAGGGAGTTCGAAAATGAGTTGTGCTCCAATATTTTTGTCGTAATACGCCCTTTTTTACTTCGAAAATTGACAAAATATCTTTGTGAGTGCTGTAGTATTTTTATTTCTCATTGGATTTGGATAATATTTAAAGAATGGGACTTCTAAGATAAGTCTTGGTCAATTATTTTTGTAAGAGTTTTGTGACACTTTTGCCCTTTTAACTTTGAAAATTGTCAATATTCTCTTAAGCAAATATGTTAGGTTTCAACTGTCTTGGAATGGCGAGGATGTATGGCTATGCATAGCCCTTGTCTGAACTGACTTCTGGGGCATCAGTGTTCCACCAAAATACCTTGTTATACTTACAAAACAGGGATATGTTATATCCTTCAGATGCTTCCAAAATATATTATGTCAACCCAAACAAAGTTACAGGGTATAAAGATATCATTCTGTGTGTCCCTCTTTGACTTTGACTTTTGATTGTAAGTGAAACTTCACATGAGGGATTTTGTTGAAAATTTACACAAAGAAAAAATACTATAAATTATGCAGATCTGCTTGAAATGATGAAGGAATATAGTAATGGTCCAACACAAAGAAGGGGAAATAATTTGATGTTTTTTTGATTTCTTCTACATGTACAAAGATTACCTTGGAAGCTTAACTCCACTTAAGCCACTGAAAATTTACAAAAAAGAAAGGACACTTTATGTTTGAAGGAATAAAATACTGTCCCAATACATGAAGGGGAGATTATTTGACTCTGACTTTATTTCTATTTTAGGTTTTGATATACGGTATATTATAGTAGAAAGGTTGATTTTTCTGGAGAGTCCTCTCCTTGACCTACTAGTATCTATTGATATTAAGTCAATTGACACTTATTTGATAATAAAGTTGCTGACATGTATGTGAGTAGGTGTGTGAATCAGATAATTACCGCAAGTAAATTGACCAATCGATTAGGAAACATTTGGAGGAAAATATAAAATCATATTGCATTGCTATTTCATAAATCTTGGACCATATGTGGAATATCATTGAAATTAGGATATGCACACATCAAGGTTGGTATTCCATGAGGACCATCATTTCAGCAAAATTAAGTTATTGCCACTGGCATGTGACCTAAATTTTCGAATTAATGGCATTTAAGTTTATGTTCATGTAAGTATCTCAGTTTATATTTTACTTTGTAGGATCATATTTCCTTGCAAATGCATACGTCTGGGATATTAGATCCTCATTCTTGCAAAATAAGATTTCTGTGACCATGTACCATAACATTGTTATCTTTGATAATGATGAAGAAATGGCGATCTTTCCATGTTTTCTTATTTTGTTATTTCAGAATATGATGCTCTTGCAAAAGTCATACAAAATCATCCTGACAGACAAGAAACAACAAAGTAAGGACATGTACTATGTTAATTATGTTAATATTTAGTAATTTTTGAATTGGACTGACAACACTATACCCATTGGGAAAACAATATTGTGAGGAAGTTTTCTTTTGAAAACCTATTCAGTTAGAATATATATATATTTATTGTTCTATATATGTAATACCTGTACCTGAATGCCTTGGCATTATCACGAAATTATTAGGTCACTGTGAAGGCGTCACGTGTGGGTTGCTATGTCGACGTCATGTTTTGTACCATTTGTCATGTTCATACACGTAATAGGTTGAATGAAGAATCCATCAAAAATATTGCAATTAACAAAAGATTAACTGTGCTAAAATATGAATTTAATTTTTTTCCACTTATATGCTGTTTTATCTATCATTTTGTGAATTACCGATAAATATAGGACATTTTGTTTTTGATACGGACTTTATCACGGCGTAACGCATCAAGCTCGCCCTAACGGGCTCACTTGATACTGGCCGTGATAAAGTCCGTATCAAAAACAAAATGTCCTATATTCCATATTTAGCTTACCTCACGAAGTACTTATATGATACTCCTTGTGTCTGCATCCGAAGTGGTCCCCTGTTAGGTAGAAAGGTTAAAGTCCATTCCTGCTTACTGACTTGTTCTAAGTCAAGGATATTGGTATGCATTATCAATCTACAGATGACAGCAGCAATGAATGCTTTGGAAACTGTGATCTACATATTACGTATTAGTGACTAAGTTAAGTATAGTGGTTGATGTCCATTCCTGCTTTCTAACTTGTCTCTTACAACTTTATTGATATGCATTATTTATTTTGGAATAACAACTACAGTGCATGCTTCAGTTTCTGTCCTATGACCTACATATAACCAATTGAGTGACTTTGTTAAATAGATTGGTTAAAAGTCCATTCTTGCTTACTGACATGTCCCACATCAACCATATCGGTATTGCAATTTTGTTTGCATGATGCATCTTGGGAAGACAGCTGCACATAGTTTGAAGAGTTTGTTTCATTTTGCTGCTAATAGAATTCCATAGCTGTAGTATGTCAACAGATTTGAGGTAGCATTTAATGTTTATAGAGAAAAGGAGGCCAAAAGGCTAAACTTGAACAAAATAGATTTTTCACTTAAAAAAAAAAAATCATTTTTCAATCCAATTTTGATGTGTAATTATCATGAACTTTGTATATAGAAACACTGTTCTATTTCAAAGCTAAAAAGGGTAAAGGGGCCAAAATTTCACATATATAAATACTTAGTAAATACTAAGTAATCCAGATTTAAATTTCTTTTATATTTTATTTTGATGTGTTTCTTTAGAATCCTCTTGACATAGCATTTAATAATAAAGCTGCAAATTTTGCGTAGCTCTTGCCATTTAGGAGTTATAAATGGACCAAGTGGGGCTTTAATCTCTTTCTAACAAAATACTCCAAAATACTTTTCTTATTCTTTTTGAATGGGAATTTATTTTTTGGATTCCTCTTGAGATTTCCCAAAGAATCAGTCATAGTGCCGCATACCTTTAGTTGTTTCCAAGTTATAAGGGACCATGGGTGCAATATATATACTGTACGGTTGTTACAATTCGTGGGGTATTAATTTTTTGCGCTATCTACGTTTATAACAATAAACTCGAAAATTTATACCCGCGAATATGATACTATAAACCTGAATATAAACGAATATAATGATTTAACTGAATATCCGCGAATATTAAACCCCGCGAATAAATCCAACACTGAAAACCGCGAAAATTTGGTACTTTGAATATAAAGCCCTATACAATAGTAGATTCCTTCTGGATCAAATGGATTATGATATTTCTTCAGTTCGAGATAATTAATTTGTGATTTTCAACGAGCATGTTAAAATCAGAAATTTAACTATCAAAATGGAGAAATATCGTTATCCACGAGCAAACAGAAGGATATATTGTTTCTCCAATGACTTTTACTGTGTTTCAGGTGCAGATTCAATGGTCCAGTACGGTTGTCAACATTGGTCGTGCTATCTGAAATCTTAGTAATGATGATGTCACAATAGACTTTATGAATGAAATGAAACGTTGCGGGAAACACCACTTAGAAATTTAACCAACATGTTGATAAAAATATGTATTTTTAACCAACTGGGTTAACACGCTAAAAATTGGAGAAAGTTATTTACTGGCTATGAGATCTAGAACAATAGCAAGTTTATGGTTCCAAGAGACACAACTATTTCTTGACGTGAAGCAGAAGGAAATAGTTAAGGTGAGGGGAACCATAAGCTTACTATTGTTAGAATAGCCATTACATATGTGTATTAATATACCAAATAGAACATGTTTTATTATACAGAAAATCATGAAAAAGATGTGAAAAAAATTGTCGTTAAAGTGTGTTTCCCTTATACCATAAACATATTTTTTACACACAACCCCATTTAAAATGTCATTCATGGTGAATTGACACGCCCATTGTGAAGGGCATCGCTGGAACGTCTGGGAAAAGTCATCACAGTGCTTTCCACTCGCCAGTTAAAAGACTTCAAACTATTTACCCATAAAGTTTTTTATAAACAATGCAAGGAAATATACTTTTTATGACCACAAATTTTACAAAGAAAAATCTTTTAAAGCTGTATCCACAATCATTGTGTATCAACTATTGAATGTGCTGGGATTTAACATGCTGAGCTTTGTGAAGCTCTTTATTTTTGCATGGCTTGTGCATAGTTTTGCAAGACATTTCCATAGTTTTGCAAGACATTTCATGTTCTGTTTTTTTCATAATGTATGAGACTTTTCATTTAAAGTGTGCATTATTCAATTTCAGACAATTGGAAGTTATTGACAAAGAAGTTACAAGTTTAGAGGAAAAGAAGAAGAGTTTAGAACAGAAAGTAAGAAAGAAATCCACAATATTTAAAAAAAAAACTCCACATACAATGGTACTTTCACAATAAACAGTTTTAGCCTGGGAAGTCCCTGCATCCTGTACAGTTTTAAGCTAAAAGTCCATGCAACTTGTAATTTTAAGCTTAAAGTCCATGCAACTTGTAATGTTAAGCTAAAAGTCCAGGCATCTTGCACAGTTTTAAGCAAAAAGTCCATACAACTTGTACTTTTAAGGCCATACAATTTGTAGTTTTAAGCTAAAAATCCATGCAACTTGAACTTGTACAGTTTTAAGATACATGTATTGAATCCTAGCATCTTATACAGTTTAAGGTTTGCAATCTGATATAAATTATCCCAATTAATTTTCTTTCAGCTTGACATGAGAAGAAAACAGTTTCATGTGTTGATAGCAGCCATTCATGAGTTGCAGCAGATATTAGATGGTAAATGTCTGACACAAATTGATGATGTTTTCACAACATTATAGCTTTTCAGATCTAATAGTCAATGATTGAAATGAAAAATATCAAAGTTACCAAATATTAAGAAGAACGTCAAAGCACGACAATGTTTTTACATACATGACGTTTATATATATTCAGAGATTTACTTAAGGTTCTAAGACATTTGATCACCTTTGCATATCAGGATTTTTTTTATCTTTTGTTTCTAAAAATAGAAAAAGAAAACAATGCAAAACTTATAATATTTGGTTTTGAATTCATGTGTTGCATTACTAGGCTATAAAATTGATTTCATTTATGCAGGCAGCAAGAACTAGATAACTATTTCTACACATTCTTTATCTTTCTCTAATTCTTATTTAAATTACACACTTCCCAAGCTTTGTGAGAAGAAAAACCAAGAACTATAAACATGGAGGTAGATTTGTTCTCAGTTGTTGATTGGCCAATTAATTAACTATCTTGTGTCAATTTCTAGAAATAGTTCAACCGAATGTTGATGAAATTAACATCTGATTTTTTTTTTTTTGGCAAATGTTTTTTTTTACATTTTTATAACATAAAAAAACTCAGTCTATAGGTATTATGAAATTCAGTCAAAATATTTCACTCAACATCCACTTTAGGGCTATTCCATTAAAAAGGATGTACCAGGGTCGGAAGGAAGAAAAATTCTTGTGGGTTCTTGTCAATTTTGTATCTTATTGCTATACTCATATTTGTACATTACCTTTGGTTGTGGGGGTAGTAGAAAATTGCCTTCCGACCCTGGTACATGTATTTTAATGGAAAAGCCCTTAATGAATGGTGCAATGATACACTTGGCAACTATGATAGCAACAAAATGTCTGCATTTTTGGAGAATGGACACTTCAAAGATCACATTACTTCAAATGAATTTAATAAGAATGAGAGAAACAATCTATTACATTGTTTTCCTGTTTATTACGATAATTCCTCCCATCTTGATAGTTAAAATTTCACATAATAAAATTCTTGGAAAACATCAAACTTTATAAAAAATAAATATTTTAACTATCTCGATTTGAGAAATATATAGAACAAGAACCACTTTAAGAGACTATATTTCCATTTATGTTACTGTGCTTATCCAAAATGCTTTTACCTCTCCCAATAGGTATTGTGCTACCAATCTACTAAATTGGTAACACAATTGGGATGAAAGAGGAATAGGATTGCTGAACCAATCTTACAGTTTTACAACTCAACTGTTGCTATCAAACTATAAAATTGGTTGAACAATTTGAAAAGTTGATACTCACCTCTGGATATCTTCTTAAACTTTATTGTCAATTTATGAAAGAAAACTGCCCTTGTATACCATGAAAATTTTCTTGGTATAGGGAAATTCTTATCTTTACTTTTGCAAATAGTCTTCATCACTTTTCATTATCTTTGTTATGAACACAAAAACAATCTTATAATACCATATCTGACAAGTTTTCACATTTTTCATCTGAATTTTTATTATGATAAATGTTTTGGGGAAGAAAATGTGAAACTACTGTTTTTATTATGGGAGATAATTATATCCTATTTATGACCTCCCTTGCTAATTTTTTCAGTTTTTCCATTTTTACCAAGAAATGATATAAAATGATATTTTTTTAATGAGCATACACCAAACAACACAAAAAATTAATTGTTAACTGAAAATAGACTGTAAAACGAAATATTTGGCATTTTCAATTTTTTCTATGCAATTCCTGAAAACTGAATTGCCCTATGTAAATAAACTCACTATTTANTTAATGAATGGTGCAATGATACACTTGGCAACTATGATAGCAACAAAATGTCTGCATTTTTGGAGAATGGACACTTCAAAGATCACATTACTTCAAATGAATTTAATAAGAATGAGAGAAACAATCTATTACATTGTTTTCCTGTTTATTACGATAATTCCTCCCATCTTGATAGTTAAAATTTCACATAATAAAATTCTTGGAAAACATCAAGCTTTATAAAAAATAAATATTTTAACTATCTCGATTTGAGAAATATATAGAACAAGAACCACTTTAAGAGACTATATTTCCATTTATGTTAATAGTGTTTGTCAATCTGATCTTGTAGTTAAATTTTAGTGACTATCCTCTGCTAAAGAAATAATTAGGGCACAATTACTGTCATTCAACAGTAAGCTTAGACCAATTTTATTGGCCATTTGGCTACCAATTCTACAGTTTGACAACTAAATTGTTGCTGAAAAACTGTAGAATTGGTTTACCAAATTGAGAAGTTGATACTCGCAATTGGACATAATCTTTAGTGTGTTTGGTTGTTGAGTGGGTTGAAGTATTTTCATATTTGATAATAGCCTTCCGAGATGAGGGGAATTCCTGTTTTTATACCCCGCCACACGCAGTGGTGAGGTATGATGTGATACCCTCAGTCGTGTGTCCGTCCATCCGTCCCCCGAAGGTTTCCGACTGATAACTTGTGAACGAAATAACACAAGGTCTTCAAACTTGGTATGCAAGTTTTTTTTACCACAAAACTCAGGTCAAGTACAATTTTGGGTTCAAAAGTCTAAGGGGTTCTGGAGTTATGCCCCTTGAAACTTTGAAATTTTGTGAATTTTAGGGTTTCCGACTGATAACTTGTGAACAAAATAACACAAGGTCTTCAAACTTGATATGTAAGTTGTTTACCACAAAACTCAGGTCAAGTTTTTTTGGGGTTCTGAGGTCCAAGGGGTTCTGGAGTTATGCCCCTTGAAACTTTGAAATTTTGTGAATTTTATAGTTTCCGACTGATAACTTGTGAACAAAATAACACAAGGTCTTCAAACTTAGTATGTAAGTTGTTTACCACAAAACTCAGGTCAAGCTCAATTTTGGGATGAGAAGTCCTAGGGGCTCTGGAGTTATGCCCCTTGAAACTTTGAAATTTTGCGAATTTTAGGGTTTCGTGCTCATAATTTGTGAATGAAATAACATACTGGCTTCAAACTTGGTATGTAAATTGTTTACCATAAAACACAGGCCTAGTATAACTTTGGGTTCAGAGGTACACATAGTTCTGGAGTTATGCCCCTTTTAACTTAGAAATTTTGTGAAACGTGGCGGGGTATCATGTAATGCACCATTACTATTTTTACCTGCGTTACCAACGGTGACCGCAGGTCTAGGAGCCGCTCGACTCCGTTCGTCACGCTTTGGGGGTACCAAGTTTGTGTAATCTGAAACTCCAACACCTTTAACCCGATACTTTTGAAACTTTGCACAGTTATTCCGGACACATTGAAGATGTGCACCTCCCCTTTTGGTGAGATTTGGATGAAAATTGTTGAATTTATCCATTGTTGAACTTAGTCATTTTTTCATCAAATTTTAACATTACGGTACTGAATTTGTGTAATCTGAAACTCAGACACCTTATACCTGATGCTTTTGAAACTTTGCACAGTTGTTCTGAACACATTGAAGATGTGCACCTCCCCTTTTGGTGAGATTTGGATAAAAATTGTCGAATTTATGCATTGTTGAACTTTTTTCATTAAATTCATTAAATTTTAACATAAAAGTACTGAGTGTGTGTAATCTGAAACTCTGACTCCTTATATCTGGTGCTTTTGAAACTTTACACAGTTGTTCTTGACACATTGAAGATGTGCACCTCCTTTTTTGGGCAGATTTGAAAAAAAAATGGTGAATTTATGCATTGTTGAACTTAGTCATTTTTCAGCATATTTTAACATTACAGTGCCTGGTTTGTGTAATCTGAAAGATTAACATTTCTGACTAAATACCTTTGGAAGTTTTTACTGTTGTTTGAACACATTGGCCCTTTAGGCCAGTTTTGATTTAAAAAAATGTCAAATTTATCTATTATTGAACTTGTACTTTATTCTATCATATTATATCATCATGGTACTCAATTTTTGTCCAGAGACGTTGCAGAGTTTTGAACGCATTGACCATGGGCAGCTATTCTTGAATTTTTGCATTGCTGTCATATGTTTTCTTATAAAGATTCAAAGTATTTGTTTATTTGAATTTCACCTTTGCTGATGTGATATGGACTATTTTCATTTTATGCTTTGTTCAACTTTGTACATTTAGTTTTGTTTTTTTTTTCTTCTTTTTTTTTTGTCTATTACAGTTAAAGGGCATCTTCGCTAGCCAAGGGTTGCGATCAGCTTCTCTCCTCTTCACCCTTGGCGGATTGAGCCACAATTTGTGAAACATCAGTTTCCAATTATCTCCCTTTAAAGTTAGAGTTTCAGTATGATTTATTGTAATAATAAATGATTATTTATTGCATCTAATAATACAACAATTCACAATATATTTGACTTCAAGGAAATAACCCTTCAAAAGTAAAGAAAGATAATTAAATCATGGAAATTTTGCAAAATAGAAAAATCACTAAACGCCATATTTTAAGTTTTATTGTTTTGATATATTGTAAGTTAATTAATTGGCTGCAGTGAAGGTTAACTGCAACCAATCAAAGACGTGGATTTGAGAATACAGAAATCCAGCTTGATCTGCCAAGGGTGAAGATGAGAGGAGCGGATCGTAAACCTTGGCTAGCGAAGATGGTAATAGGGTTGAACTTAATATAATCTCAATTATAACTTGCATTTGAAGAATTTTTGGTAATAAGGTAAATGAATACTTGTTTGAATTGGTAAACCTATACATGATATTCTGTAAGATTGAAAAAAAAACAAAACACTTTCTAAGTTGAACATGAGTGACGGTTGTTAATTTTGCAAAGACTTTGCATCGTTTTTATTTAAATAGATGAATATAAATATAAGTAAATGATATTTACTTTAACATATTTTGATGTGCCCACAAAGATTTAATCATGCATATTATTTTGAGGGAGAAAATGTGAAAACCCCTGTTTTATTGATGGGAGATAATTTTTAGTGTTCTATTACGTAATTACCTCTCTTGGTAAATTTATTATCTCCCTAAATAAATTACTGATTTTGTGTTTTATACCAAAATAATACTAAAGATGATTTACAGTATCTCCAAAAGTATGTGAATTAACCATAAATAAAAATGTTCAACTGATTATACATGTTAAAACAAAAATTTTCACATTTTTAAAATTTGTTTGAA
>MJUU01027520.1:177023-192316 GCA_002080025.1 Modiolus philippinarum
TTCAGTAGTATGTCAACAGATTTGGCGTAGCTGTTACCGTTTCGGAGCTATGAGGGGCTTAAAGGGGCCAAAATTGTAAAGTTAGAGATAACCTAAAATTTTTATTTTTCATCGAATTTCGATTGGATTTTATTCTTTGATTCCTCTTTATGTAGCTTTCAGTTATATGTCAGCGGATTTGGCGTAACTCTTACTGTTTCAGAGCTATGAGGGGCCGAAGGGGGCCAAAATCGTAAATTTACAGATATCCTAAAAAATTTATTTTTCGTCGGATTTCGATGGGATTTTTTTCTTTGGATTCTACTTGATGTAAGCTTTCAGTAGTATTTCAATTGATTTGACGTAGCTCTTGCCGTTCCCGAGCTATGAGGGGCTGAAGGGGGCCAAAATCGTAAATTTACAGATTACCTTAAATTTTTATTTTTCGTCGGATGTTGATGGGATTTTTTTCTTTGGATTCCTCTTGATGTAAGCTTTCAGTAGTATGTCAACAGATTTGGCGTAGCTGTTACCGTTTCGGAGCTATGAGGGGCTTAAAGGGGCCAAAATTGTAAAGTTAGAGATAACCTAAAATTTTTATTTTTCATTGAATTTCGATTGGATTTTATTCTTTGATTCCTCTTTATGTAAGCTTTCAGTTTTTTTTTATCAGTAAGTAATCAAAAGGGTTTTTTCCCTATTTTGTTTCTAGCTAATAACTGTGTCTAGCTTCTTTTTGTGTCCATCTAATTATTGTGTCAAGCTCTTTACTGTGTCCACATTCACTTTAAACTACTTTTGTTGAAATTTCAGTGGTCGACATGCTGCGGTCGTATCATGCTGCGCTTGGCGTAGCCCTTTATTTCTTCTTTTTTTTGTCTATTACAGTAAAAGGGCATCTTCGCTAGCCAAGGGTTGCGATCAGCTTCTCTCCTCTTCACCCTTGGCGGATTGAGCCACAATTTGTGAAACTTCAGTTTCAAATTATCTCCCTTTAAAGTTAGAGTTTCAGTATGATTTAAATTCAACAATTCACAATATATTTGACTTCAAGGAAATAACCCTTCAAAAGTAAAGAAAGATAATTAAATCATGGAAATTTTGCAAAATAGAAAAATCACTAAACGCCATATTTTAAGTTTTATTGTTTTGATATATTGTAAGTTAATTAATTGGCTGCAGTGAAGGTTAACTGCAACCAATCAAAGATGTGGATTTGAGAATACAGAAATCCAGCTTGATCTGCCAAGGGTGAAGATGAGAGGAGTGGATCGTAACCCTTGGCTAGCGAAGATGGTAATAGGGTTGAACTTAATATAATCTCAATTATAACTTGCATTTGAAGAATTTTTGGTAATAAGGTAAATGAATACTTGTTTGAATTGGTAAACCTATACATGATATTCTGTAAGATTGAAAAAAAACGAAACACTTTCTAAGTTGAACATGAGTGACGGTGACGCAGGTCCAGACATGTAATTGGTCTTGTTAATTTTGCAAAGACTTTGCATCGTTTTTATTTAAATAGATGAATATAAATATAAGTAAATGATATTTACTTTAACATATTTTGATGTGCCCACAAAGATTTAATCATGCATATTATTTTGAGGGAGAAAATGTGAAAACCCCTGTTTTATTGATGGGAGATAATTTTTAGTGTTCTATTACATAATTACCTCTCTTGGTAAATTTATTATCTCCCTAAATAAATTACTGATTTTGTGTTTTATACCAAAATAATACTCAAGATGATTTACAGTATCTCCAAAAGTATGTGAATTAACCATAAATAAAAATGTTCAACTGATTATATATGTTAAAACAAAAATTTTCACATTTTTAAAATTTGTTTTAATAATCAAAAACATGAAATCACCTCTGTAATAGTAATAAAAACTCCAGTTTATAAATGCTTACACTGTAACAAAGTTTATCACCTAACACAACAGTTGCTGAGATAGTATCAGTTGATCATTTTTTTAAACAATTCTACAGTTTTTGTTTTTCAACATCAATTTAGTTTTCAATCTGTAGAATTTGTAGCCAAGTGGCCAATAAATTTGGTCTGGGTTACTCTTGAAGGACTATGATAAAAAAAATTATTAACAACAAAGCTGAAATAATATGGTATAAATTTTGTTTGCCAAAGAAAATAATTTGAATAAAAAAATATCAGAAATGTTATCGATAGGTACTCTTTATGGCTGTGTATCAATGGAAAAGAAAACAATCTTGTCTGAATGGAGTGAAATTTCTGTACAACCAAAGGACAAATTGCAGTCTATTCAAATTTCCAAAACAAACTTTTTGCCTCTTAAAACCAATTAAATTATAAATACATCTATTGCAGCTAATGAATCACAGTTTGTTGCAAGCTATAAAACATTAATAGTAAACACTTGATTACCAAAAAAGCAAACCTTCTATCAGTTTGTTTTATACACCTTACTACTAAAATTAAGAAATCAGTAATTATCATCATTTGTTCATTTACAGAGGATGAGATTGATGATGTGAAGGATGATGTCATGGATACAAGTTGATGGAAAGAATGTCCTTATTATGCTTTCGTGGTTATTTGACAACATTAAACCAAATGATATATTGTTATTTGAGATTTCATCATTGACAAGTCCAGCTTCCAAAGATAGGGTGTTGAGACATTGTTAATAGACAGCTTGACACTGAGTTAAAAATTGTTAATTTTACGTTTGTTTTGTGTTTATGATGGTGAAGATGAGGAGCTGTGACATTTGCTTATGTATTATCATAATGAAGTAAATACTGAAAGCTGTTTCCATAACTCAAGTTCAAGAAATTATTTGGTAACTCAAAGGCATTGTCATTCCAGAAATTAAGTTTTCTGCTGATTTTTGCTGTTTGAATTTGTAGTTTTCATTTGATTTTTCTGAACTTGACCTTATTTTGATATCCGGAATATCATTTTCAATTTTTTTCTTGGGAAACCCCTTTAATTTAATACTTTATTTATTTATGGAGGATTGCTAACAACCTGGAGGCCATGTGTAGCTCTCCTTATCACTGCATGCTAAGTATAAGCATGAGGAATTATACATTTATGTGTATTTCTCTGATATTAATATTGGGGATATAAATTTACATGGTTTTAGTATTACATTTATGGTTAAATTGACCTTGATCCTGTATAGCTGGAAAAAGCAAATAATGTTTTAACAACATTTTTCGTGTATTTTGATAATTAACATGAAATAACATAATACTACAGTCAGTGGCCAGTGAAATTTTCATTGAAATTGGATAAAAAACTGACTTCACAATGATATTTTGAAAAAATATGGTTTGACATGAAATATATAGTAAAAAAAATGCACCACTACTTTTGGCCACTGACTAGCTTTCAATAAAATTGTCTTTTTATATGGTACAGAAATTATATATGCATACATATGTAAAACTACTTCAAAATTGTTCAAATTTTCAATCTTTATTCTACTAGTGACTTGTTTTTTAATTTAGAAAACTATCATTCACAGTCATCTTCCAATATTAGTTTAATTTTGTGACAATGTATATATATGTTGTGTTCTTATTATTCTTAGCTTATCAGATCCACAACAGGGGTTAAACATATTTTCAGAACCTTACTGGTCCGGGACTTGTAGCTCAAAGAAATTCATTGGTCCTCACCAAATTGTCAGTGGTCCATACAGATTGTTCCAAATTTGAAGTACGAAACCAGTCGTTTTTTATATTTTTTACTTGTCCCATAGGGTTACATGTTTGCAGTAGTGAGGATGAAAAAAAAATCCCATGACACAAAGTGAAGGATTTTTGGTCTATACCAGAATCTTCCTTTGAATAATATCATAAATATAAGGGTACAAAAGTTGATAGATTAGTCCAGAGGGTTCCAAAAAATAGAAAAATTCCTATTCTGTCTACCCTGCCTTTATACAAGTTCCTGGTCAAAAATCATGGAGACATTTATGTAATACATTTGAAGCCTGTTCTTGCCTTGAGCACAAAAAAAATTGAGAAATTCATTTATATTACACAGAAAAATGCTAGGAACTATATTTGAAAGACAGTTAGAACAAGTAGAAGAAAAGTGTGTACTTGGACCTGAACTCTAAATGACATTGTGTTGATCGACGTCGATTTCACACTTATGTCATGTATATTATCAATACGGATTTCCCGTCACTGTCTGGTGTGAAGAAGTTTGGTCTTCAGTGCGCTTGAATGCAACTATCAATATGTTTTCAAGTTACTGGTAGTTTCATTCAGATCACTGAAAAAGTAAATGTAGAATGTGAGATAAATTTCTCCTCTGATATTTTACTGGTTCATGGAACTTTTGGAGTGGAAATATGCACTAGTCCGTAGTGAAATACCCAGGACCTGGACCTCATACCAGTGGATTTGTAAACCCCTGCACAAGCCCCTTGACTTTGAGCAGTCTCTGTGTAAAATATGTACTCAGAAACCATTTTGCCAAATGTAATTAACTGTATCAGTTGCCATTGGGATTAATTGGGATGATTGTCTGTAAGATTGACTTGAATGTTCCATTTTGAATACAGGTCTTGAGATAGCAATTTTTATGTTTTGATTTAGTTATCTCAAGTATGATCAAGAATCTAAGATTTTCGTCATTACTTATCTCGATTTAATATTAGATCTTGTCATGGAAAACTTATCCATTTTGTAGATCAGATTATTTTATCAAATTTTTGTTGCATAATTATTTGATGGTTCTTTGCAAAATATATGATCTTCGTACTTGTCATAAATAAAAGATAATAATTAATTTACTTTAATAAGTTTCATATTAGATCCTTTGGAACTAACATGAGGCCCTTTACAAAAAATATATTTTTGTATCAATTGAATTTTTACTGTTTTGAATTTTAAATGGAGTGGTATTTATAAACAGTAAAATGAAGAGCTCAGCCCAAACTCAAAATATACATGGGACTTTACTTCAGTAAACAAGGTTGAATATACCTAAGTCGGGATATCAAAACAAGATCTTTATGTTTAGTACAATGTACTCTATTTATCTTATTTGTACATTAATTCAAACAAATGTAACAATAAAATTTGGTATTCAACATTCTGTAACATTCTTAAGAAGAACCTAGCACTAAACAAAGGTCAACTAGGAATACCAGATCAAGATTGACTACAGTAGATAGTAACTAATCAAAGGTAGAATGAAATGTTTGATTCTGTCAACTTATTATTTTTTTAGTTAACCCAATCATGATGAAGTCATCATTTTCATCTTCTGCTCTGAAACTATTGAAACAAATTTATGTTACCTACTGAAATGATAAATGTAAGGTCATTTACAAAGATTGGCTTTTTCGTTATGATCCAACAATAATTACTTAGCTGCCAGGGTGGAATAATAACATTTTATCCTATTGGAAAATCATGTTTTGATCATATTCTCTAAGACTTTCGAAGCAAATAAAACCATACTCTACAGAAATGATGTATGGTAGGTCTTTTACCAGAAATTGGTCATTTCATTCTGACCAAAGAAAAAAAACTTGATTGCCAGCACAAAACATATTAACATTTTGTCATAACTTTGTGTCTGTCGTCCAGCATAAAATTTTCCTTCAAAGATCTTTTCTTTAACTAGTAGACCATTTGAAACCAACTTGGCCACAATAGTCCTTTGGTATTCCTTGTAAAAAGTGTTCATAGGTCCGCACTAAGTCCATGATGGCTGCCACCAGGAACATAGTTTTAACATTGGACCCTAAGGGAAAACACCCTCAAAGATCTTTTCTGAAAATGTTTGGCCAATTGAAACCAAACTTGTTCACAATAGTACATATATCCTGTTATTAGGTTAGATCAATGTTAGGGCTCCTTTGAACTTACTATAAGGTAAAATTGTTTGCTTGAATATATATAAGATGATTTTAGGTGATGATGAACTATATAGGAGTCTCTCAAGAGTCTGTACCACTCACCAGGACAATTTGTTATATAGACTATCCAATAAATCCAGCTGTTTCAGGGGTTCAAACATGTTGGACACATCTTTTTTTTCCATTTCAGTGTTTATAAACCTCAATGTATAGAGTCCAATTATAATTGTTATGTTCCACTGGAGGATATCTTGCAGACCTGAGTTTTGAAGGGGACCATCTGAAAACCTTTTTTACTAAGCCGGGTTTAAAGTTGCCAAGTACTTGGCAGAAAAGATGATTTTCACATGTGTTCAAATGTGAACTATCTTCCTCACTGGCAGCCATCTTGGAAGGAGCGCAGACATGTTGGACACATCATTTTTTTCGAATGGACACAAGGAGTATTGTTGCAAAGTTTGGTTACAACCGTACAAAGATTGTTTCAGAGGAAAAAAATTGTGAATATATTCCCATAGGTTCCAATACTAAGTTTTCTTCCCAATTTGTGGCCATCATGGATGAGGTGAAAACCTGCTAAATATCTTTTGGAAAGGAAAAATCTTTTCACCTTTGCATATAGATTTGATATAAATGGTCAAGTGGTTTTAGAGAAGTTCAATGAACTGTTTTCCCCATAGGTTTCAATGGTTTAAATTATCCGCAGGCAGCCATCTTGGATAGAGTATTGACCTTCTGGACATATTTTTAAGGAACCACTCAAGGACTATCGCTACAATGTTTGTTGCCAACTACTAGTGTAGTTTCAGAAAAGACGACCATTGAAATGTGTTTTAACAAGGTCTAATGTTAAACAATGTTTCCTCCTGTTTTCTGTAGATCAATACTGAACAAGCATAGAAAAATCTTGGCAGGAGAAACATTCAGAAGTTGCCACTTTTCTGCAAATAGAAAAAAAATCATATAGAAAGCTGTCAGAACCTTTCTCTGAAAAAATAGTCAAATACCAAATCAGTGAAAATCAGTACTGACATTGTGTCTTTCAGGGACAATCAGTACACTGATCTGGGACAATCAATACACTGCTTCAAATAGAGAAAAAATGTTTCAAAAACATTTTTTCCTATTTTATTTGTACAAATGATAACTGATTGATTTTTTAATTGTTAATACTTATAGAAGCAAAATAAAAATATCATAATTGGCTTAAAAAAGCATTTATACAATAAATCACTTGATTCATTGCATCAGCTTCCTTATCCACAAATTTTACTGGTTTTGGGGATCCAAAACATGTTGTCAATAATGTACACAGGAAATATGTTCAATTTAAAAAGATATATTTCATAATAATTGTTACTGCTTCTCATTAATTCATATATAATTACATTTTTGGTAGAAACTTCTGAGAAATCAGGGAAAATCAGTATTGAAATCAGGGAAAATCAGTACAAAAATCAGGGAAAATCATTTTCTGCTGTACACGGTTACAGGTAATGAAGATATGAAACTTTAAAAATGACAAATTTTTCATACTAATGCACTAGCATTATCGACAGGAACTCACCAGTAAGTGATAAGGGGAGCTAACTGTGCATTATACATTAGAAAATTTAATTAATTTCAGTCAATTACATTTACATTTTTCAATTACCCGGTCACAATACTCCTTGGACAGTCCTCTTTAAAGTAGTTTCTGGTAAGATTACTTATCCCGGGAACAGTTTTGTGCAACCAAACTGAACATGCAAGACAGTATTTTTGAGTACCATCACGACCTTCCGTTGTTGACGATCAAAATGAATCAGTTTTCCTATTCAGTTTCAAGTATTTTAAAAACCCGTTGAACAGGAGATAGATGCTTATCTCTGCCCATGGGCATTTCTGTATCTTCAGTTCAGCATGCCATCGGAGGTTTTATGATCAGTTCGTCAACTTCGGTTTGTAATGGCATCTTCGTCGTTAGAGTTAACTGGAATTTTTGGGAGTCCAAGAAGGACCCGAAATCGTTCTTCATGGTAACTTCAAGATGAAGAACAATAAAAGCGTTGTTCCACTGATAACTTCTGCTATGTGTTTGTAGAGACTTTGTCTCATGTGCATTTACTCCATATCCTTGTATTCTTTTATATTCCTTGAGAAATTGATGAGCGAGAACCACGTGAAGAAGTCGTATGCAGAATCTTCAAATAGAAGGAACAAAAGTTAGAACTTTTGCACTGAAAACGGTGTTTCCTCCTGGTCATATGATCTTCTGGGCCTCGGAGCCAATGCCTACCAAAAAGTTTATTGTTCATCACAGCCTGCGTAGTCAAAAAGATAACAAGCTTATACTGGTAGCAGATTCTATGAATTCATTTAAAATTCCGGATAATCTCTACATCAGTGCTTTGTAACGTCTAAGCTAATTTGACTAATTAGCTGATCCATAATTGTTTGTGAACATTCCAGCGATAACTTCATCAAAATATACGGAAGAGCTATGAGAGAACTCTTTTGATTCCAGTGTAGTATTAGGTTGTTAAATAATGCATGGATGCAGATGAAAATTCATCTCGTTTGTCATCGTCTCGTCTCTTCCTTCCTTTGGACGATAACGCGTTGAACAGGTAAAAAACATTTCATTGTAGTATCTTGAACTACAAACACACAATGCCGAATTACTTCAGGATTTCAGCTCCTTGTCAGATCGATATTATGTTCTTGTGTGGTGTTGTCATAGTGTAGGTTGTTCAATCCAATACTGCATTTTGGCTCTGACTTCATCCGGGTAAATATGACCAAGATTTTTGTGTCCTGTTGCGAAAGGCATGTGAAGCCAGTGGAGTTCTTTTCTATTGATTGCCTGGATAATTTGAAGTAGGTCTGATACAATTGAAGCAATCGTGCAATGTTCTTGTCACGAACGAGGTATGCCTAACACTGCACTTGTTCTGCTGGTCAACATCAACTCGTCAAACACCAAAAGTGCAAGCGGGTTTATCGACTTGGTAAAGGTCATAAACATGTTTTCCTCATGAAAGGTTGCTAATACTACTCCGGTATTTTGTCTACAACATCAGTTTGCGAGTGATGGAGAACAAGGCTCAACATGATTGTCTTTGTAAATCAGGAAACACAACCAATTTACTGGGACAGTCAAGGAACGTACTAGTATATCACACTTTGTAAAGACTGACACCAGGTAGCTGGTAAAAAGATTATTTTGTCGATAAACATCTCGCGGGATATGACATCACTTAGACAGAAACCAAAGGAAGCAATCTGAATGTTGATGATTCCGATTTATGGTTCACGTACATGAATCGATTCACTTCTCCACAACAGCGATGCCTAACACAGAAATACAACGATCATTGGCATAGAAAGTCTGATTCTGTGCAAACTATCCCCTTTTCAGTAGAATTTCTGCATAGAACCCCATTTCCCAAAAAGGACTTGGAAAATTTTAGTTCCATGAACTTGAGACTCCAGGAATAAATGGATCACGATGCGTAGCCGGGGAATAGATGATTGGAGGAACCATCCCCTATGGCGTAAGCGCGTACATTACTTCACCACATGGGATCAAGCACTGAAGCAACTGACCCCTCTCAATGTAGAGGCATATTGAAAGTGCACTGATTTCATCAGCGAGCTGGAAATTGTATGTTTTTGCCTGTCTCTCTTGTCACGATGTTTCTTCTTGTCGGTCTGCTGTGAGGACAGACATGAACATAGTGCCGAAGTAAAAAGGGCAGGCTAAGGAACCTAGAGAGATGGGTCAGTGCAGATCCCATGGTACCACTGGCTCGCAACAGAGTGCTCATAGAACATATTACATACAAAAGATAACAGAAAACACCTACAATGGCAGAAAACTACAATAACATGCCACAATTCACTAGCGAACTGCACTTGAAAACATAATTGAACGACAAGTCTTAGAGAAAAACGTAAATAACGATAGCAACATTAGTGACCGCGTGGACGCCATATGCATCGACTGGAGAAAGACTTGCACTGCAGTCAGAAGAAGGGTAGCGTTCAGTGTCGAGGGTTGCACTGGATGTTCCGCGACTGACAATGTTGCAGTGTTGTACGTTCGATCATTGCTATTATCCGTTTAGAGTGCATCGATAATCGATCAAAGTTTCTCGCGTCTACCTTTTGCAAATGAACTGAGTAGTCTGCTGGAGGCTATGGAATCACACTGTCTTATGCAGAAGGCTGATGTTGGGAACGAACCAGCACACCCATCTCAAAACAACTTTGGCGACGTTATAGACGGTGACGGTCCTCATCACCGCGGTGTTTTGTCTCAATACTCGATCTTGTCGAAAAGAGCGGAAAATAATAAGATATACTTGAGGTAATGGCAAAGGAGATTGTCCCTTTATTACTTCGCGCTGTTAAACTGTATTGGCTTCATCGGTTTCAGTCGTCGAATCTTTGAAGATAACTGGTTGAGTGTCTGGAATTTGGATTTTGAGAAAGCATCAAGGAGGGGGCGCATTCCCGGCATAATGTTGGCAACGCCTGAGATTTGGGAATTTGCTGTCCTGAAAGATTGTAGCTGATGCTCCGAAAGAGGAACATAAAGCAGTTGTGAACTACGTAGCTACCAGAGATGTGCCAGCTTAGGCGTTCCATTGTACCTCTGAAGCACATTCGACCAATAGGTAGCTTCGTATGGGTTTTGGTGTTGTTGCAGAGTTATAGAGTTGGGCCCACCAGATTTTCGTAGATATGGACTGGAGACTTTCATCGAAGCTCAATCGTTTGGTGGTTGTAAGCATTTCAGCCAATGTATTTATTTAAAGAGCTAGACATTTTTGACTGATACCAATGTTAAATAAGCTATAAAAGGATATTGAGTACACACGAGACGAAGTCTACAGATAAATGGTAGAACCAAGCAATGGAACAACACTTTTATTGTTGTTCTTCGTCTTTCCTCTTCGTGAGGTCCTTTACCGCGGGGTCCTTTCGAGTTGATAGGAGAACTTGCTAAGTGTTCTTGCTGTGGCACGAAATTGAAGACAGCCACGGAGGCAATCTTCTCAACTCCTTTCAATGCTGCATTTGAAGTGGCGCTCGTTGTCTTAGTCCTGGTGTTTCTACAGCAAAGGAGGTAAAAACCCGCCCAAGCAATTTGATAGCAGTAAAAAAAACCTTGATCATCCAACACATACTTCCCGCGGTAAGGCCACATCAAATTAATTCATAGATTCTCATCCCCACCCGCCCCATTTTTTCTAAGCTCAATTTTTTTTTAATTTTCAATTATTCAGAAATTTACTTTAAATTCCTATCAATTCCAGTGAAAATCAGTAAAAAATATAAAATAAAACCCTCCCACCCGCTCCAGATTTTTTGTTATAGGTGGATGAGAATCTACAAATTAACTTGATAGGGCCTAACCTTGGTACGAGTGATGTTGTGTACTTCATAGCAGTTTACGATGCTACTGAATTTAATTCCTCGTTCCAGGCTAAATTGGCGCATATGACCAGACTGTTCAATACGGGTCAAGACAGAAAGAAGAATGTTAACACTCCCATACCAATCATGCCTGTATTTTTGCGACACGATTTCATCCTATTGGTAGATTTTGTTCGCTTCCTTGTCGAGATGGACATAATGGAACTACCTTTGTTAAATGGCACAAAATGCTCGCAAGTGTCACAATACATTGCCCTGGTCTTGTCAGTCGAACGATTCGGGACACTTCATTACCATATACCCCCTTCGGCCGTAGGTTCCTTTTAATTCACTATCTACGAAAAATCATTAAAATCTAAAAGTGAGCTTCATATCAGATGATGCCATTCTTTCATCTCAGTCCAAATATTTGTTCTGCCTTTGAAATAATGCAGCACTGGAGATTCATCGGGTTTGGTAAGAGCTGGCACGAATGAATACAACTCCCCAATCTTTTGAGTGATCTTGGAAGCTTCTTGCTGCATGCCTCCTTTTGAGCAACTACCACAGACTAGAACGCGTTTTAAAGATATCAATTGAGTCAAAAATTTCTCAGTCTGTGTTGAAAGTTGCTGGCTAGAATTGTCTTCTTTTTGTCTTCAATTCCTTGGCAAGTACCTCTAATTGCTTCGGGTCGGTGATCATCGTGAACGTCGGATGATTATAAGCGTCGAGGCGAATGCTACTGAAAGCCCCTAAGCATTAAAGCGAACCCTTTTGCGAACCCTTTTGGAATGGAGTAAACTGTTGAACGTTGGAGCAAATGTTGTTGAATGTCGTGAGTGTTTCATCAAACGCTACAATGAATTAAAGCGAACGCAGTTGATGTGAACGCGTTGAACGCCCCAAAGAGAAGTGGCTGGGTGTTAAATACCCTTAAGCGTTTGAGTGAACACTATAAGTGTTTGAGATGTGTCCTGCATTTGTCATCACGAGAATCTCGTGTGTGTACACTGATAGCCACAGACTGCAATGACATTAAAGTGCGACTGTGGCGGCTTTGGGGGGGGGGGGGTAACGCGTTTTAGATGTTTGTAGCATGTATTTTCATCGAAAAGAATGAATGTCATTGAAGCTGGAATTGAGGATTTAAGGGAAGAGAAGTCGTAAATCCTTCCTGTGAAATCTTCATGGTCAGTACGTTGCACAAATATTTCAGCACCACATCTGCAACAGAAGGCATGAGTCTAGTGAATGGGACGGGTTGGTGGTTGAAGGTCAGGCACATCGTAACCTTGCTTGGAGAATGGCTGGATTCCGGATGGTCGATTTTTGGCGGTGTGAAGGAAGTGGACGGGATACCCCTCGACCTTTAACTCCTGAACCTTAAATTATTTTTTATACTTGAGACATTCAAGAAATGTTGCGAGGGGCCAGGGAAGTACGATGGATTCGCCTTATAATCGACTCGGAAGTGATTCACGGTATCGCTGAGACGTACATGACTAAATTGTTTTTCTTCATGGGCATCCATCATGTTCTTGATCTTTGCTGCCATTATGGTCAGTGCTTAGCATACTATCCCTTGGCGATCGGCTAGTTTGCTTGAGTCCTCAAAGTCGAATTGTGGATAGCACGACCCTGTAGGTAATGGTTAGTGCTCATTTTCGTCGCTGGTGGAGACGCACTCCGTCCGGTCTTCTGTGTCTTGTACGGCTGCCTTACTCAGGGTATAAATTTTCTGGATCACCCGTTTCAGGTCCGCCCTCGTCTGATTGAAAGGTAACTCTAATACTTGGATGTCTTTCAAGATATCCGCCAGCTGCTCGTCCACCTATTTCTCCGTGGTATGCGTTAACCCCAGGTTCTCCCAGTCCGATGATGGGTGGTCGCCCATATCGATATCTCGGAGCAAGTAGGACGTTGTTTCCAACAAAACTTGTCCATGTAATTACAGTTAAAACAAGCTGTATATTAACATCACCCGGAACCACTCCCAGCTGATGTACAGCGAAGAGGTCAACAAGGTCGCACTTTCGTTGAAGGACAGTATACTATATATATAAAACAACGTGAAGAAATGATGTTTAGACATTTTTGCATGTACGACTTGAAGCTGCCTGCAGACGATCGGGCTTTCGACGACTAGTGGTGGCACAATATCATTTGTATTCTTCATGTTTTGCTTAATCACGGTCTTTCTTGCTTTCTTAGTCTTGTCTTTTAGGTAACCTGGCCGTTCACGTTCAAAGCAAAGGATTTGCCCGGAGCTTGACGAACCAATTAATTACCTTGTCATCGAGCTCATCGTTAATCTTGTTCACGTGTGTGATGATTTCTGGGGATTATCAGCGGGGTAGTTGGAGCTATCGAACTTTTCTTGGGCGTGTGGCGCAATGTCTCCGATTTGATATCCTAGGCCAAGCTGTTGATAAAAAGCAGCCTGACGTTGTCGCCGTACATCTTTCTCGCGAATCCACAGTGAAAGTTGTACATCATGTTCTATGAGATATCAAAAATTCAAGCTCCAAAATATATGGGCTTGCCGAACTTGAGCTTGGTCTTTTTCGTGTGAACTGCTGCTTGGATTTCGATGAAGAAAACCCGCAATCGAGGTTGGTTTTGGTCACGAAGCCTCAGTGCCAATTTCTCGTTGGTGACCAGCCTGACAGTCTTTCTCGAAGTCTCTTGGCCCTGGCGTGAAAACCAATGCTCGGATCAACAAAGTGCTTAGGCCATTGAGATTGCTCGAACCTGATCATCACTATGGTGTGCTTCATGTCCTTGATAGTTCCGCAAAGTCTGACAGCCGAATTCCTTGAATGCTTGATGATCCTGTGCATAGTCCTAGTCGCTGATATTTGGCCGTATCGTTTACTGACAAATTGTACATGAAGTGATAGCTGTGTTTTATAAAATTACACTGATAAACTGCTGTGCTTCGATGCTTAACAGAGTCATCACAATTCTCTCTTTGATTTGTGAGCTCAAGTATTGTGATAGGCTCTTAATCAAGCTGTAGGGTAGCTTGCAGTCTATTCAAGTGTCTCACGCAAGTGTTCTTGGAAATCCTTGAATTAATGTAGGTAGGTGTTTGTAGGTGTTTCCTGTTATCTTTTTATTCTATATCTTACAGATCTTCATTTTATTTGATAAACGTTTCCATATCTTTTTGCTTTACAGGTTCGATATTAATTATTTTAATAGTGTCTTCTATTGGAGCATCCATCAACGAGAGCAGATCACCTCTTCTTAACCTTGTGAATACTGAGTGATCAATGGCTTATCCAGGAGGGGTTCCATGGTTGGAGCCCCTTTTTCTAGCAAAATGTTTAAATTTCATGCAAAATATAGGCTTCACTGACGAAAAATTGGTAAAAAATAGCCTCGATTTTCTAGAATATCATTTTAACTCCCACTTTTTAGAGGCTGGGTCCACAGACGGTTGTATTGCAAAGCTCTTTGAGAATGTTTTTAGCTCTTCCTTGTTAAAGGCACCTTCGATGATAAATTTCCTGTTGGTTTTCTACTCGATGTGCTTTACCAACTGTCAGATCCCCATCCGTAGCAACCTGACTAATGCTTTGACCTATATGATCTCTTTTACGGCGTTCGGTATCGGGGAAATTATCTGTATTACCTGTCTTTGTTTGTCGTTTCTCCAATAAAGACCTTGTCCATGCAGAAATGTCTTTTGTTCCTAATTTTACCTGGTTTACCTGGTGTAGAGGTCTAAACATATGGGCTAGGTAGCCCCTCTGACCCTTCTTAATACAGTTTGTTGTGTCACTTCCGGTGAATAAATATCTGTGTTGAATTTTATGTTGAGGTCTCTCCAGTGGCTGTTTAACTGGCTTTTGAAAGCATTGATGGATTTACTCTCGACTATTTTGGCTGGTAAATTATTCATAGTGTCCACTACTCGTTGTGAGAAACTCATTTTTCTGATATTAGTCCTACACTGTTTTGAGCTCACCTGGCTATGCCAGGGTGAGCTTTTGCCATCACTTGGCGTCCGTCGTCCGTCGTCCGTCCGTC